>JAXDRA010001091.1:0-18206 GCA_034190875.2 Urechis unicinctus
TGTGCCTTTAATAAACATATGTCCCAAAATACAAAGAGAGAGAAGCTATCAGTAGTTTAGAAGCGTAACACGCCAGCCTACTTAATATTTCAGTTATATATAGTTTATTAGTGTCTCACTTTCATTGTTGCACTGGCTGGCCTATAAATGAGAGGGCATCCTTGCGTCGGGTATGCATACCAAAACGATTGGGTACCCCTAAGACAGTTAAAAGTTACATAAAAGACAAAGACAATGACACTTTATGGATTATACCCTTAAAAACGCCGTATGTGATTGTGCAACTTCTAAGCCAATAAATAAAGTCACTGTCATAATATTGCAGTCGAAATTGGTTGTTCCACCATTCACATTGGGAATGTCGCTAGTTAACCATGCCACCAAAATGAACTGATGGGAAACTGATTAACAATTGGCGTGGCTTATGCTACTTCAAAGCATTTTAAGCAAACCATCGCCAATGAATAGATTGCAGGAGGACACTTTCCGCAGGCGGAGGAGCAGTAAATGTCATACTTACGAAATGAACACCGCGGGGGTAGAATAGGCCCATTGCATCCTTTTGCCCGTCGAAAGAGGCTAATAATAGGGGCCAAACTGTTAGCCGTGGGTTGCGGCTCGTGTCAGTGAAAACTGGGAAACTGAGTGTAGCGGTCCTTGCGAGAGTTATATCTGCCACACACAACTTTGTACCGGATTTCACCCAAACGAGAGACTGAAATGACCAGGTCCAGTCAATCAGCTGGTAGTAACCTTCCCCAGGATGATCAATGGCATAATTTGGTTTCTTTTTATGTTCATTATGTTCATGTTTTGTTCATTGTAATTTCCCTCCTTTATCCATTTATCCTAGAAGACGACAGGTCGAACCTATCTATTTACCTGTCGAGGAGCCATATAACACCTCAGTGGTGGTGTGCCGTTAAATCCTATACTCACTCACTCACTCACTCACTCACTCACTCACTCACTCACTCACTCACTCACTCACTCACTCACTCACTCACTCACTCACTCACTCACTCACTCACTCACTTCTACAGCTGCACCTGACCAGTTTGAATGGATTTTTTTGAGCTAATTAGTACAGACGTAAAACCATTTTCAACGTCACAACCCAATTATGTAGGTAATTAGCTTTGTCATAGCGTCCCTTTAAACCGCGTAGATTTATCGGAATAATTCGGAGCCGTGGAAGTCTTGAACAATCCGAAAACTCCATGTCTTCAACCGACGCCGAACCCGAAGCGTCGGATCAGCAATCCTTAGGGATTTTTTTGATTTCATGGTATCGTCTTCTGTTGACGACGGTGTATTTCATGTGATTTCATAATCCCCATACAACTTATTGAATCTATAAACTTTCTGCTCCAGATCTTCCATGGCAACAAATGTTAATGTCTACCCCAGGCCAGTTCCCTCGCTGAAGACGGCGGTTGACAAACTAATATTACCACCTACAGTGCGGAGATTAAAGATCGAGCTTGGAAAACGGTGCGGACGCTGTGCGAGGGTTTACCCAGGCAAGTAATCAAGCTGAAATGTAATTTTTGTAGTTGTTATATTCAGTATTTGTAAGCCTGTGCGACGTGTTTTGGCAGCGGAAAGGCTCTGCAAAACCCCCAGTGATGTCAGTCCAGTATTCCCATGTGATTTTGCTTATCTCACGTTGCGCCAGCTAACGATTGCGATGTATTGTAATTAGGGAAGCGATCACCACAAAGAACCTTGAAATGAACCCTCTCAGCGTAGATATAAACCCATTGATTATACAACGGTACCAGGAGACACAATGCATTAATGCTCCTCCATCTAGCAAATAGAGTAGCTTATTTGGTGTTTACTGTCCTTAGGATTTCACCTAAGCTCTGAATTAACCCGGCACTTGTGATTTTGGATTACATCCGTCAACTTAATACATTTCGGGAATGTACCTTGTTCAAATGTTAATTAACGCATTGGTAAAGAGAGCTTATCGACTAGTTTCGTAATAAGCTGTGCCATTAAGGAATGGTTGTTTTTTTTATTGATATGTTGGGTCAATAACTTACAGTTTGTTATGAGATGTTACATCAAGTAATGAATAACAAGCAGAGAGATATGTGTATCTCTTTTAGCGTCTAAGAAAGTAACGATCTCACAGAAAATAGCTATGCTTTTGTCTGGTCGTAAGTCATTGCTATTGCGTTTGTTGCTCACACAATTGTTGTGTCATTTAAAACATACTCACTTTTAATGCGAGATATTTAAGTGGCAACTTGTCAGCGCCCTGCTTAATATGAAAACTTCCGTGCAGAAGCAATCGATAATTTTATCGGCCGATAATGCTTTCTGTTGGATAAGTGGCATCAGAGAACCCTTTCTACGAAACAATTATTGATCAATGATGAAAACATGCCATAAATTGAAACGATTATCTGCACGAATGAATGTATCTCACGTGTCTACCTCTTCCGTCGGTTTACGAAATTGCGGTCATCCATTATTATACAGGGTGCCAGACTGTCAATGCCATGCAATCTCACATCTGAATCCCATTATAGCATCATAAAAATCACTTTTCCATCCGACAGCCGGTTATTGAGCTCGAGCGTAAACCAATCAAATGATTACAAGATGAACCATGAGTTAGATCGCTGTTCACTGAAGGAAGGCTAGGCATATTATTATTCTGATACAATCTTCATATCGAATATGTATACAACAATATAGCGATAAACTTTAATCCGTTGAAGCAGGGTGTGTCACAGATATTTTATATATGCTTTACACGAAAGGGGCATTTGCAATACTGGCGGTATATTATTGCTTTGACAAGATATGGAAATGCCTGTCGGAAATAACTGTTGAGTACGCCAAACAGTCATCCAGTGAAACCGAATCTCTTTACAAGGCACTCGTATTATTTATCAGCATAATCACGTTCATACTAAAATGTAACGAAGAGATTTAACAAACGTATAACTTATCGCACAAAGCAGATGCTAAATGGGTCATGCTGCAAATGTAACTCTAGTAATTATCAAGCGGCGAGATCATTCAATACTAGAATGCCATCCACAAGTAATTGCGCATCACAATCCCCATCAAGTTGCCGAATTGCACATCATTGTTAGCAGCTAGAACCATTTTGTTTTAATCATTAAGACGCTTTTACTTGTCACAGGAGTACATTTATGTACATAGAGTTTATCCCGATTGTATTATTGCACGCTTTATGTGCCGATCTTACTAACCTGTAATTGCATGGAAAAGCAGAGGTTGGCAATATATATATATATATATATAGAGAGATATATATATATATATATATATATATATATATATATAGATATAGAGAGAGATATAGATATATATATATATAGATATATATCTATATACTATATATATATATATATATATATCTATAATCTATATATATAGATATATATATACATATATATATATATATATATCTATACTCTGTATATATATATATACTTATATATATATAGTAGTAGTCCCTCTACATATACATTCTATATATATATCAAGGGAGTATATCTATATACATATATATATCTATATAGATATATATAAGATATTTACAACATCTATATATATATATATATATACACACATATATATATATATATATATATATATATATATATATATATATATATATATATCTATATCTCATATATGTTTATATATATACATATAGTAGCATAGGTAATAGCGGCTCCAGAACACCCCTACAAATGGGGACTCACCCACCGACGATAAGGAATCTCCCCACTTCAGAGCATCATTTACCCACTTCGACCATTCCAGTCGGGGTATAAGGTCACAAGAGCTGACAAGAGCTGGAGTCTCCCTCTGGCGGACTAACAGCGGGGAGCCTATCGGAGGGCCACGAGTCGCAGGGTGGGGGGGGGGGCATGAGTCGCAGGGGGTAGGGGAGCCATGAGTTGCAGGGAACGGGGAGGCCCACGAGTCGCAGTGGGTAGGGGTAGGGAGGGCCCACGAGTCGCAGGGGTAGGGCATGCCTATGAGTTGTAGGGGTTGGGCCATGAGTTGCAGGGGGCAAAGAGTCGCAGGGGTAGGGGAAAGGGTCGGAAGCCGATTGAGTCGCAGGTGGGGTTTTCGTTGCGACTTGAATTTTTGTCATTTGAATAATGACGTCCCACAACACACGCGCCCGAAATGCCAAAGCAAACTATACTGGAATCCACGGTCAAGCCCCATCCCCCTACCCACGCACGAAGGTCGCCCTGCAAATCAGTTAGACTACATCCCCCAGTGCCGACCCCACGACCGCGTCTCTGGTCTGAGGTTGTGAAAGCGCCGGTTCCACGTCCAAGGTCAGCCTCCAGAAAACCAATTCCACGTCCAAGGACAACCAACGGACCGGTCCCCACCCCCGCCTCAACTTCAGGAGCTAAAAATATTAGGCGGCTTCAAGACCCAGTTCGCAATCAAGGTAAGCCTCTACAAGACCGATAAAGATGGTAGCACGGAGTACGTCGAGCCAGTTCTACGAAACAAACTGCAGGTGATTCTAGATCCTGCGATAGACCAAGCCGCCCCCCAAATTCAGGAGATGCTGGAGAAGTGGACCAACCAAGGTTCTGGATGGGTGTTCGAAGCGGTAAAAACCATCTGGATCGAAATCGCCAAGTATCAACCACTCAAAGCTGCTCCTATCCCCCTCTACCCCTACCACTGACAAACAAAGGGGCCATCATAAACATGAAGAACCGGGACGACCTATGTGTACTATGGTCCATCATCTCAGCCCTCCACCCAGCTGCCCAGAATCCACATCGGCCCTCAAAATACAACATCCAGTGGCTCATAGATAAGCTCAATGGCTCAGGTGTGGCGTACGTCTCCCACGTCTGAAAAATCAAAATGGCTCTTAAACTAGGCCTAAACGTATTAACCCGGCACCTGCATAAACCTCATGCTGATCAAGGACGACGGAGCATCGCATTACCCCTGGATAAAAAAACCTAGACCGCCTACTCTACGACCAGACCAAATACGAGGGCCGCAAGTTCTTCTGCGAACGTTGCCAGCCCTCAATCCAGAAAAGAGCAACACTCAGAAGACCCAAGAACACCAAGGCTGCGGGTTCGGCTACATAGTGGTCCGGTGTGACGGAGAGACCTCACCCCCAGTCGTCTACAGGGGAAGCGCTGCCGTGGAGAAGTTCCTGAAGGCCTTGCAGCGGGAGGAGAAAAAGATCAAAGCAGTTCTCTCCAAGCAAGTTCCCATGCGGATAACCAGTAAGAACGAAAGAGTCCACAAGACCGCAACTCAATGCCACGTCTGCAACAAACCGACCGGGTCCGTGACCACTGCCACAATGCCTGCAACCTAAAGCTTAGGTTGAGCCCAAAAACAACTCCCATCCCCGTGGTCTTCCACAACCTGCGGGACTATGACTCCCATCTCTTAATGCAGGACATAAGCAAGGTAGAGGGAGACATCAACTGTATACCCAACAATATGGAGATGTACATATCCCTATCCCTCGGACAGCTCCGCTTCATAGACAGCGCACAGTTCCTCCTAGCCTCTCTCGACAAGCTGGTCCAGCCAATAGCCTAGACGCCTTCACCGTAATGGCAGAGTATGAACCAGACCAGACAAAGCGAGGGTTACCTCTACGCATGGGGGTCTTCCCCTATGAGTTCATGGACAGCTGGGATAAGTTTCTCCCCTCCCGTCAATCCAAGACTTATACAGCAAGCTCTCGGAGCAGGGTATATCTGCTGTAGACTACGCCCACGCGCAAAAGGTCTGGAGCACGTTCGACTGCAAGAACATGGGCGACTACCACGACCTCTACCTCCAGACAGATTTCCTCCTCCTGGCCGTCGTGTTTGAAACCTTTCTGAAGACCAGCGTAAAGCAGTACGGTCTGGACACAGCCCATTACTATACCAGCCCAGGCCTCCCGTGGGACGCTCTACTCAAGAGAACAGGGGTAAAGCTCCTCACCGAGTACAACAAACACCTCTTCATCGAGAAGGGTCTGCATGGAGGGATAAGTATGGTCTCGCGGCGCCACACCAAGGCAAACAACACCTACGTAGGAGACTTCGACCAGGAGAAATATTCGACGACGACCTGGCCGCCATCCACATCTACAGGGCCCACCTGGTCCTCAACCGCCCAGTCTACGTATGGATGTGCATACTCGATCTGTCCAAGCACCTCATGTACGACTTCTACTACAACACCACGAAGCCCCAGTGCGGCTGGGGGGTCAACCTTCTCTACACCGACACCTCCTCCCTCCTCCTGGAGATCTGTACACCGGACATCTACTCCGACATGAAAAAAGACAGTGACCTATTCGACACCAGCAACTAAGACCCAGGCCACCCGCTCCACAGCAACAAGAACAAGAAGGTTACAGGAAAGATGAAGGACGAGTGCGCGGTGTACCCATCAGGCAGTATGTAGGCCTGCGCCAAAAGATGTACTCCATCCTGATGTCGACCCGGGAGGAAATCGAGAAAGCAAAGGGCGTAAAAAATGTAGTGCTCACGAAACACCTGGGCCACGTCCTATACCTCGAATCGCTGCTCGACCAGAAGCGGTTCCGCCATGGGATGAACATGCTCCGAAGTGACAGCCACAAGATATATGGGCTGCACGTTAATAAGTTGTCTCTATCCCCCTCTGATGCAAAGCGATGGATAGCTCCAGGTGGTGTACACACCCTGGTCTACGGGCATAGCCGCACCCAGGCCTACCTCCCGGCGTAGACCGCCGGCAGATGGGGTGTTTCGTATTCAACCGTGGGTGTATCCCCACCTTCTACCTCCAAGCGGCCACTGATTCCTGATGGTGAACTTCACCTGTTTAATCTTAAACCTGTGCATTGCACATAAGTCAAACTTACAGGGCCTGTCACAAGGGTCTCTCTTCCCGAGTAGAATCCAGGGGCACTTTGCAGTTGCTTCCGTTACTAGCTCCTTCCCTTGTGTTTAATTGGTTATACCGTCTGGTGGCAGCTGGGCATCGGACGGCACCACAAGCAGCTCCTCCTTTACAAAGCCCCTGTTTAATCTTAAACCTGTGCATTGCACAATAGTCAAACTTACAGGGCCTGTCATAAGGGTCTTTCTTCCCGAGTAGAATCCAGGGGCACTTTCCAGTTGCTTCCGTTACTACCTCCCTCGCTTTTGTTTAATCGGTAATACCGTCTGGTGGCAGCTGGGTATCGGACGGCACCACAAGCAGCTCCTCCTTTACAAAGCCACGGAACGGTCCATACAACAAATAGTATAGTACAGGCACACCAGGTTTAGTGACAGAGCGTCCAATCCGGTCAACATTGAATGACCACACAGGGTCAGTGGCCCGCGGTCGTTGGTCTTGCTCTAACTCACCAGGCTGGTAGAGGTAGCGAACGCCAACATCAGAGGGAAGCTTTGGCTCTTTGACCCCCAGCGGGCGCCCTGGTACGACTGCAGAGGGCTTTTGTGCAACTCGTTTTGCCTTTATAGCATCTTTAGGCTTTTTTCAAGTCAAGCGAGTCACCTCATTACTTATCGCAGAGACTACAGCCTGCAGTCGAGGAACCCACTCAATTGATCATTTTCCAGTATCCTTTAACTCTACCGCATACTGGTGACCAAAGAGAAGTTCAGCAAGTGTTCGGTTAAAGCGCTGTACTATACCCTGGTCTCGATGGATATTAGCTCAGCCGCCCCTGACTGATACTCAGGGTTTTACAAGCAGCTGATTCACTGCTCCCATAAACTCCCGTACCGGGTCCACCTGAAGTAGTTTGGGCCACCCCAGCGGTCCTCGCTTGTATATCCTTTCGAGCGCACCTGCGACCTCTTTATCCTCCTTTGTAGCCAATGGCTCGGCCGCCTTGTAGCGCAAGCCACTGTCACCTCCGTTAGGGCATACTTGGAAGTCCCGCGCCTCACAACGTCATGAGGAAGAAATAAGAGATCGGCTTGGTGCACATCATTAGAGACAGGGACATCAAACGTTGACGAGCATTTTTCCATTAGTAGTTGGTGTTTTCATCTTATTCCATGTAAAAAGGATCCTTTAAATGAGGTGCTGATGTCGCGACAGGGGATCCCTCCAACGGCACAGCCTGTTTAAGGTGTGAGGCCTCCACTCTCTGCCTGTAACAAAACAATGCCAGTCTAAACTCCCCAACGCCGCCGACAAACAAAGGTGATGTCGCCCACGCTGGCCAAGACTGGGTTGAACCCATCTGCCCTGCAGCGGACACCCCTTCACCAAGCCGGTCAAACTGGGGGGCGCGATTTTCAGACTCTAGCGTGGATTTAGCCTCCCGCAACTCTCTCAGAAGTTTATTTTGATTAGCTTTTCGAGCCACAGCGCCCTTTCGGCCTGCCAAAACCTTTTTATCGTCGTTGGTAAATCGTCGGCGCCTAGATTGGGAAAGCGAACCAGCAGTTGTTGGTTCTGGTCAATAGTGCTTGGATTGTTTGTAATAACTACAGACTGTCGCATGCCTTTTACCCCGAGGGGCTCGCGTATCCGGCGGTATGGATTTAGTTTGCGTCCGTAAGTACTCGTCATGGTAAATGATAGTAAGTATATCTTTAGTAACATGGAAGAGTTTGAAAACCCAACATATGAAGATGTGGATTTGGGAGATGGGAATTTTGAAGTGGAGAGAATTGAGGATGGGCCGCCGCTAAAATAGAGGATGAGATACTCCCAGAGGCCCCAACTCAGGGTGCTATACGAGAGGTCATCGAGATGGATATGTCTATACCACAGGGAGGGCGATTAATTATAGGCGCTGTCAATTATTATTAAGTATTACACATTCTCGTACTAAAGCCGTGCTTTCACCTCAAACAATAGTTATCATACAGGGTGGTGGGGGTGGGGGGGGGGGGGGGGTTAGTTGAGGCCATCCGTGATGGTTTGGGGTTTACTGAGTGGTCCTGAAAAGCGGTGTCACAAAAGGCAGCTAAAGTCCTCCAAGACGTTGACCAAGCTGCTGCTAAAGCGGAAGCTACACTTCCAGAGACATTAGAAATAACCTGCCCCGAAGCGTGACAGAGCAAGCTGGTGTAGATGAAACAGGCTTTATAGAGGGCGTTCATAACGCTATAGAAGACCTAGGCACACAAACAGACAACGAACTACCACTCAGAGATCGTAGGGGGCTTGACAAGGCTATGCAGACCCAGAGGGGTGAACTGGTCAATAACCTAGCTAAGATAACTGAGATAGAAAGGGATATAAAACAGCGGGAAGCAAAAATGGCAAGCCTGGAGGAAGACGGGAGGGGGGATAGTGGAGCATGGAGATTCCAAGCGAGTGAGCTTTCAAGGCTGAAGGATCTACTTAGCGCCCTTATTGAGGCTGCATCTGTAAACCGAAAAATTCCGCGGACCCAAATCAACCGCATCAGGGAAACGATCGACAGACTTTTTAACGAGGACACAACGCTAGCTGAGCGTGTAGGCACCCTGTTCCGGGAGCATAACAATCGCCTCCATTCTCACTGCGCTTGGGATGGCAATATCAACCCTGGTGCTTGCCCTGGGCTGGGAGGGGGGAAGGCTGCAGTGCCGAAACCAAAAGCTGTGCCGCCAAAACCGGTGCCCCCAAAACCAACGCCGCCAGATAAGCCAGGTCTGAGGGATTGGATTAAAAAAAAAGATAAACACATTGGCGAGCGCCCTGAAGAGCCTGGCCGGTAAGACAGCAGCTGCACTTCCGGGGATTATTGGCACCATCGTGTCGTGGTGGCTCAAGTCGACCGCGGGTTTGGTTGGATGGATGGCAGAACATGTGCGGCCGGCTGTTGGGGCCGTTAGAGGGGTTATCCTCCTGTTACTCCGTGACCTACTACGTGGTAAGCCAAAGCACAGCTAAGCCTATGACGATTACGCCCACGATGAGAGCGGTTTTCTCATCCTTGTGCGCCCCGGTACCGGCTGCGTTGGGGTGGGTTGGGGCTGAGGTGGAGGGAGTCAGTTCGTCAGCTGGCGGTTTAAAGCTGTCTCTCGTATCCGGAACTTGAATCTCGTGAGATCACTATTGCTCCCGATCTTCTGCTTCTCAGTTGCGATGGTGATGAGGTTGTTGTACCCAGCGACTTTCCCAATGGCCAAGCACATGTCAGATGGGGCCATGTGTAGGCCTGATCCAAAAACGTAGTCTAGCTTTGAGGAGGCGCTCTGGAGCAAGTTCTGGTATCTTCGAATGGATGAAGGGATGTCCACCGGGGAGTTGATGGCGTCCTCAAAGATAACCTTGAATTGTTTTTGAGCGTCGAAGGCCGTACCGGATCCCAGTATAGTGGAGCGGGTCTGTGCCTAGGCACTGAGGATGGCCCAAACGTAGGTGCGAATGCTATAGTTGGGTCGTGTGACACCTGGTATTGTAAAGCCCTCTGACGGTTCCAGGATAAACGTGCTCCAGGCGGTGTTTGATCCTTCATGGTCCTGCGTATAAAGTGTATGTGCAGCTTGCCGCCCTCGAAAACAAATCCGCTGGATGATTTCTCGTAGGTTTGTCTGACGGATCGTAGAGGTGGGGTGTTTTCTGTAGTGGTGGATGACCCGTACCTTGTGGGTGTCGGGGTCAGTGAAATAAATGCGCCCTAGGCCCTGGTTTCCGCCCTTTATTCTCCAATCGCTGTTTTCATCAACCTTGAATTCATGGCAGAGCTGGTGGTAGATTCTCTAGTCAAAGGTATTGTTTGAGGGCCGACCATGTGGCGTCGCCCGGCAGTGCTATGCTCATTTCGTCTAAGAGTCTCTGGATGGTGTAGTAGACGTGGAACTTGTAGAGGCTGGCTAGGCCTGAGAAGTCAGATTTGAGGTGGTCTAGGGCGGAAACCCCGCAGCCGCCGGCGCGCACCATACAACAAAGTTCAACTACTTCTGCCAGTATTGCATGTGGTTGGTTCTCCAGCTAACCACAAGGTCGTCGTCGCTTATGTCCGGCACCAAGTATTTATCAACCAGGTTGAAAAACTCTACCCCAAACGCATCTGTAATTGTACCTGCCTTAACCTGGTTGAGAAGGTGTGTCAAGTCTTCAGAAGCAATATGGGCTGGGTAGACCGGCCTAGGTTTGTACGTTTTATTTGTATTGAATGTAAAGGCTTGTTTATAGACAGTGCTATGTATCACACTCTGTCAAATGTTCAAAGCGGCGAGGCTGTTTCCCTGCAAAATCCTATTGACAATAGTGCAGGTGATCTATACGTAGGTCTTAGGTTAATCACGTATACTGCGGGCTAGTACAATCTCGAAACAAACGAGAACATTGCATGGCGGTCTGAAACTGCTGGGATGGGAGGAAGAATCCAATTAAAACCCAGCCCATGGAGTTTCAGTCTTCTTCAGCAGCAAATTACATCATTAGGTCTTGGTTTGGAAGTTGATGCTGTAAATGGGGTTATAACCCTCAAAATTCCTGATGGGACTGTGAATATATCAGACGTAGTGTTCACAATGTGGGTCTTGATGGCGGTCTCGGAAGGCGGTGGATTTATTCAGGTACTTACACTGGTGACCGGACCATCAACTTTAGCATGTTCTGCACAATTTATGTTCACCTCGATCAAGTCAGCACCACACATAACATGCTAGATGGTGCGCCCACTACGCTTCGTGAGGTAGTTGGCTTACAGGGTGGCTCTTTCGGTAATATTATAACCACGAACATCACTAATCCGGTATGTAAGCGTGTCACTAGCGGAACAGTGCATGAGTTAAAGGTTCAGTTACGTGATAACAAAGGAAGGCTATTGGATAACCACGACTTACCTGTTAGCGTTGTTCTTGAATTTACCAGATGTCAACAAAAACGAGTATTTATGGACCTAGGAAAAATCGGCGAGCACTGTTCAGGGCGTCGACCTCTCGGAATATGCCACAAAGACCTCTGTATACAATGGCGAATGGATAAAAGTGGCGGTATTACGACAGGAAACCTTGAAATGGGAGATAATAAAATCGTTCAGTTGGGAGACCTAAAGATGCTGCTAATAAAAAGTATGTTGATGCACAACACAGACAGTATCGCAGGGACCTGAGAGAACACATAAACTCCCAAACGAAACATCTCATTACTATATGGGCAGAAGCAAGTGGCCCCCATTTGGACAGGATATGAGTGGTCGTTTGGCCATGGGGCCAGGGGTCGAGACTCACGAGAAGCTGTGGATATACCATGTTATCCAATGGTAAGATCATTCGTCTGGGGTTGTCTTCTGGTATTGGTGCTGATACTGGTCCTATAGCAGTCGTTCCTTTTATTAATGGAAAGAACCAAGTGGTAGGAATAAATAAGCCTGCTGATCAACGGGCTGTTGTAATATCTTTAGACGGGCCTTTACAGTTTGAACAAAGCAACGTTATTAACTTTATTAACTCAAAACAAAGAGGCGACTTGGTCCATAGCTCCACTCCTAATTGAAGTTGACATATAGACTTATGTATACAACGACAACAACCAACTAATTCTCCGGAGCCGCCTGATGAGAATCTAGGCAACTCCTATCGGCTGAATGAGATCACCTTCAAGAAGGAATACCTTAAGAAAGAAATTGAAAAATATGGTGCTATGTACAAAAAATATAGGCGTGCTGTAAACTCAGTGGCAATGCAACTCGTTCTAGCTGAGGTCACAAAATATACCCAATGAAGGGTGAAATTAAGGCAAAATGTTTGAAAGCGACGGAATCGCCCCCTAGACCTGCTAAGATATGGCCCCCGACTGTCCATTTAAAGAGTGGGGGTTGCTGGGGAAAATGGAGGCAGCGATAAAATCTTTCGGCAACGATTATACAGGAGTCAAACAAAATACGGACCAGTGGGAGACCACGAGAAATTCAGGTTTGCTGATATGCACATATTTGTGAGTTTCCATGTTGTTATGTTTACCCTGCACATTAGAATTTCATTTGACAGGGCTGCCGAATTCTGCGCTATAATGTAGCGCATAATACTTTATTTCATTTTTTGTGATTCATCGTTTAAATGGTCCAATCTACTAGACTATATCATTGCTTGTTATTAAAGGCGGGGAAATATGCCAATGATAGAAATTCCAATTTGATGTAATTGCGTCCGTATAATGCAACCAGTGAACAATTATGGACCTAGCTATACATACTGGAATTATCAGCATTGTGTTATGACTGTACATTGGCATTTGTGTGCAAGATGAGGCGACGCATACAGGATATTAGCTCACGAATGATACGTGATATAGAGTTGTTTATAGAACAAACCTCGAATGTGTTCTTGTCAAATGAGAAGACGGCGAGTATTCACAATTAACGACAATATTTCGATGTGGATGTTAAAAACATCACAGGTCGTGTGAGCAATGTTTATTGCAGGTGTACTATTCGTAAAAGGTAATCCGAAATTCTATTCATTGATGCGAGCAATCTAATATGTTACATCTATGATAAATTGCCTCTAGTATTACAGAATAGAGCGGTTTTGCTTATACTGTGGTATGTTACAGTGGTGGCGAATTGTGCGTAGCCGATGTCAGACGATTTAATAAAAGACGCTTTGAGCTATCTATCAACACCGATGAAATAAGTTATACTCGTTTGATCGTCTAGAAATGAATCAATGAGTCTAACATGGAGCATCAAATCATAGGCATAAGAACAGGTTGTTATTATTAAATCCAAACCCTCATATGTGATCATATATGACCACATGGCACGTGTTCTGCAAGGGTATGTTGTGATATGGCTGCACCAGTAACTGTGAAGCACAACATCAAGAACGCGGTATGCAACACTACAACCCAACTACACAGTCATCAGTTCTAATAAGAACATATAATGGCGTAGGTGCCGTTATGCAGAGCGTATATTAATACGGCATTCATTTGTGAGAGGCTGTTGAATAATCAATTCCATCCAAGTAATGACAACAAATACGCATAACCGCTGTATCACAATCGCAGTGCTTGAACGTTTCTTTAAACTACTCGCACATAACTGGAGGCTTTGAGGAGTATGCAAGCTGTTCAGCTTAATTTGAGGTGTCATATAGTGGGTGTAATTTCAACTTGTTTGGTGCATCGTTTGTGTCAAAGGGCAACCAATCTCTGTCGTTCCTCATCATCAAGGTCTGCCCTTCAGTCACGACGGAAAAGCGCCAAGTGCCTTTGTTCCAACAATGTTACTAAGAAATATAGGCATGGGGTCACTTGATATTTTTGCCTTTAGCAATATGTATATTACATCAAAGCAGGATTGCACCAGGCAGGGTTCTATGAAATGTTCATAATAACCTTACCTGTGAATACCAAGAACTTGATATAAATATCTCACTATGCCATTGTCCGTCCTTTTTGCTTCATTTAATTAATCTCCTCTGCGCAAATAAAGCAACATGAGCTAGGGTCGGATATCACGCCAATATGGGTAATATTATGAGCTAAAGTGGTGATGAGAACGCTTACCATATCTGTATTTAATTATAACAATAACGCAGTTATCAAATTATTTTAATCAATTTAAATCACATGAGGGTTACATTTTAAACAAGTAATTCTTGAGATGTGAGGCATATTGCCCAATAAGAATCACTAATTGCGGCGGTTCAAGGACAGAAATATCTGATTTTTAGTGTGCATGAGCAAACCATCCAAAATAACCATAAGTAGATTGAATAGCCTGATTTGCGTTTAATTGATATATTTCCATTAGCTGTTGGATGTTAACTTTTCCGAATACATGGTTGGTGTCGTTATGGTCAGCTGGTGGGTGATAGTGGTACATTGGCAAATAAGTAGTACATCACGTAGCTCTTGGATGTATAGATTGGGCAGCCCCAGAGTAATAATGCTCGTCCTTTGTTGTCAAAGTCTATAAAGCCCATCATTGCCTTTTAGAGCTTTTGACATTTGCATCTCTATTATATTGCAGACTGTGTTAAGGTTAACGCTAACTACAATTGATATGTGGGCGAGATCTACATCTAGCTTCCAAATTGTTAGTTCTATTTCAGAGAGGGTGCAAGTGTGAGTTATATTTCATGTAGGAAACATCCTGAAACAATTATGTTTTTAGTCATTGATACCGGCAATTAGTGCAATGACATTAAAGTAGCTTATACAACTTCTAATCGGCTGTCAGCCACCGAAATTAAACCGGGCAGCACTTCGTTCTCACTCGATAGCATAACGTCCAAGGAATGTCCCGTCATAGCGTCACTGTCTAATTGTACATTTGTCTATACTTTCCAGTTTAATGCTTCATTCAGATATCTCCAACAACAGAGAAGATGCATAAAACAAACAAATGCCATTAAATCAAAATGTACAATATTAAGCACAAATGCTTAACAAATCTATCCTTACACATCCAGTACATTAGTAACTGCCTGCATCCGACAGCTCTAATTTCAAGTGCGTTTTGATCGTAACTCGGAAGCAATTAAACCACTTTCCATACATCAATTATCGGTGCGGTAATTGAACTTGGCGGGGGAAAGACGAATAACTGAATCTTCACAACACACAGCAGGGATATCAACTAGGAGTGGAAGCGGGACGTTGGAAGTGATAATTGTGGTTTTATGCGTCGCAGTAGTGTCAAACCTGACTCTCTCCTAATTGTCAATAGGGGCAGAATAATCACTTTGGTTGAAGAGTAATGACCAAGTGCGTATTTGGTATAGTAAAATAATTACATAGATATAGGTGTTACACTGATATTGTAATTTAAGCTCGTACATTTTCTGGAAATTGTCACGAAATCAATGCCTATCGAAGCAAAATTTCAACAGTCCTTTCGCATCTCCTCTTTCCTCAATTATACCGTTAACACAGAGAGCAGCCATTGCACACTGTCGTGCAAATGCCACTCAATCGCAAATCAGATAATGTCAAACCTTTATATAGCTATAATCACTCAAGTTGTTTTATCTATGTTTATGATTAAATGAACCACAGTTATAATTCATGTCAATATTTGTGCACCTAGGATGGATTGATTCACGATTATTTTACTACGTTTAGAAGTGTTACGCTAGATTACAATTGTAGAGCACGCATTTGAATATGCTCTCGTTGCTTTACCGTTGTTGGTTACAGAGCAGTGGTGTCTTTCAAGCAAATGATTAGGCATTGTTTCAACATCTTAACGAAATGGTTTCGTCTTCTTAACTAACAATGCACCATACATTTTAGATCAAACGACAATTATTAATTTTCTCATGGCCTATACGTTACGAAGTTGCTTACGATAAGGAGGCTAAACAAATAGGAATTTAACGTTTTTATGAGCTCGCTCAAACATATTTCCAAAAGGCAAGCGGTGAACCAGTTTGCGATACTTTTACGTGTTACAGCAAATTTTTAGATGGCCTTTCCGCAATAGTTTCAGTTCTATTATTTCCAACATCTCTGCGCTGTAATGCATGATCCTGCAGCGGGATTGGAATTGTCAGCGTTGCCATGTGGCTTGCCAAGACATCCACACTTTAAGATCGGCAGGAAGCTAATAACACATATCCCAAGCTCTTCACACTTAGCCACACAAATTACTCATCTATTCAGTAAGTCTTGTAAAGAAGGTTCAAGCTCACAAACAGAGAGTGGTCAAAACGTATTGTATGTCATCTTTATGCGCCATACAATGATATTGAATATAACTTTGGGAGTAGTGATATTAGATTCATAGCCTGTTGATAGCCCAAGGTTCTCGTGCAATTCTTATTTGAACGTTAATATGCATTGTAAGCATGACACACCTTTAAGAGGAATAATAACAGGAAAATTTCTGAAACATGCTTGATAACTGGAAGGGACAGTTTCAACCTTCTGTCCGAGGCAGAATCGCCTCTGCCTCTCAACATCGCTAGGCTTTTTATTTCGTAGCACAAAATGGATGGATTAACCTTGTAATTCACCAAAGACAAGATTTACATCATTTCCGACAAAGTAACACGCTATCATCAGTTAATGATTATTTTCATTGAATGGTTGTACCAAATGCCCAACCTGCCTACTATATGCACAGATAAGATGTTGCGAGCATTATTCGGTAAAGGCTGACCATTTAAAGCTGCATAGTTCGCCCACAAATTCACTACGAAGGTTTCATACAAAATTACTCAGAGGCCAAGTGAATCTAAACAACTGCAGGGAGCACAGCTCGTTTTCTATTATAAATTAGACATCTTACGGACTAAGTTTTCAAGTTCAAGTCAAATGCAAATTAACAGAACTGCAAAAAATGGGGAAAACTCAGCACCACGTTTACAAGACAGCAACACAAGTCAAAAGAGGCAGGATTAAACAAACCATCGGGTGACCATTGTTCGAAGCGACAACTTTACTTAAGTGGAATGCTATACATAACACCCGGGAGAAGAATAAGGACCCCGCTTCATGGTGACTACAATCATATGTTCAATTACAGCCACTAAACCTCTAATCTTCCGCAAAATACAATACTGGACAATCGACATCAAGTGCTAAATAATGTATGGATCATTAATGTGTATACATATTTATTGCAACCTATTGCATAATGCTGTTTAGCGTAATCAAATAATAAAAAGGTGATTCAAATTATGTATATTATTTAATAGGATTGTGTTGTATTTCCACGTCATCGTCTTTATTTCGAAAGCCAGTAGCATAAGCGTCCCGTTAATATAGGCAAACCATATCTGCGAAACTGCCGTCAAAGGCGCTTTGAACAGATACGTAATTGACAATGTAATCTTTATTTTATGACAAAGCCTATGCGGATGTCACTGACGGCAGAGAAGAATAAATAAAGTGCACCATAAAATTCGTTCAAATTGAGCTCCGGTCTGTACATACCTGCCAAAGAGCGTAATGTATGTTATTGCCTTTCAAAATCTGAAGCTGTCAAGAAATTGGATGAAAACTGCTATAAGAAGATGAGATGCAAAACGGAATTAGGTTTTGGACAACGGAGGTACTTATATAAGTAATAACCTAGTTTTTTGCTGACATGAAAAACGGAAAAGGAGGTCAAACGTTGTAGTCGATGCTTGAACGCCTATTCGGACACAAACTTAGTCTATACGCTAGCACTTGCATTGGCATATTTTCCTATATCGTTTGAAGGTTATTCAGATTGAGTGATATAGGATCCTAAGATGTAACCGCTGTACACATGTTGCTATTCCTGTTTTAGAACATTGATTAGGCCATTACAAATTTTATTCTCC
>JAXDRA010001093.1:0-14857 GCA_034190875.2 Urechis unicinctus
TGATGCGGTGCTTGCTGCAGATAGCATTTGTGCTTCATGGACATATTTATCTGCATACAACATCAACACAGATTTCAAATTCACAGTGATAAGAATGCTTTATGGCCTTCATACATACGAAAGGGAAAAATACCGCCATCTGCTTTGTATTTTTGAATGCCCCACTGTTTTACAATTGCATCGCTTTTGTAAGTCTGCTTCCTATTCTGCATGCAGTGTTTTGGGGAAACAGAGTGTGGGCTATATATGCTAACATTGGCGAATGTAGCTTTGGCGATTAACTGATGTTTTGTTTTACTACACTGTGATGGGCTTCGGCAGTACAGCTGTACAGAATGGTGTTGTTGCCATGTGCTGCGTACGTAAATGTAGAACAAATCTACGCACTTAGGTCTCGGGTGTTATGGTTGTAAAGTTCCCCTGAGACACATCAGATGCTTGATGATTGGACCGTGCTTATATGATGTTATGTAGTAAATGAAAATGCTACATAGTATCGAAACAGCGTATGCATTCTTGGAACAGACAAATTTCTTTGATATATGAACATAAACAAAGGTGAAGGCACCTGCTGATATTTGCATCTACATTGATATGTGGCAAACCGTAATCAAGTAGTGCTTCCAGTTGTTTAACCGATGAGAGGTGGCATCTGCATCTGTGATTGAGCATCTGACATGTCACTTAGTAATAACCATCATATATTTCATGAGTCGTACAGAATTAAGCTGTGATGAACATGCAGTGCAATTCTATATTCATAATGAATTTGTCTTCAGACCCTTTGATGACTTAACGTCAATCCAAACAAGACGATGGTGACGTGAACACTGGGGTATACAGATGATTTCTAGATTTGGAATGTCTGAGAAGCTTATTGTTACTATCACTCTGTCAATACCTATATGCCTATACACCCGGAAATATGCATACAAATGATAAGGAAGCTTTACATTATGATTTGCTGGTTACGCAAAATTTCGAAAAGATATAATTAATACAATATTTAAAATATATAAATATTTTTATATATATATATGTATAAATATATACATATATATAGCTGTATGTATATATATATACATAAAAATATATATATATATATATATTATATATATATATATTTATATATATATGTATAAATGTGTATAAATATATATTTATGTAAATATATTTATATATACATACATTTACATATACATATATGTATATATATATATATATATATATATATATATATATATATATGTATAAATATATATCACCTCTTTCAGACAGCGCTTTTTGGCTTGAAGCGGCTTCGCGTGCGCTAATATATGGCCAAATGTAATGGATACTGTTCATGACGATTGGTTGATAATGTGACTATTGCAAGATGCGTATTTGTAAGACAACCGAGGGGGAAAAATATAGTCGATGCTGATGATAATGCGCCTGGAAGAGGTCGTTAAGCAGCTGCGTTCGTCCTTTTCTTTGATCAAGTTGTATTGATTACCTGACGTCTTCGGCCAATGTGCTTGATCGACAATATGGTCAAGATAAACCGTGGATTCTGTTATAAATTGGCAGCCAATATGGTTATAGCATTTTTTTTACAATGAGTCAATGAAAGTAATCTGCCAATAGTGCATCAGGATATAAAATGGTTGTGATGGGTGATTTAGCTGGAATAATAGCCATGAGAGTTAACAAACGTCAGAGAGAGTGTTTATATTGTTCCATATGTTCCCCAGGTATAACCATTTTGTAGCTTGTTTATGCTGCAATAGGATTCTAACATCGGTGATGGCCGTTAGTAGTTGATTTAAGCACAACCAAGCGACACTGCCAAAGTATAAAAAGCTGCCCTGTATATTACAGAGGACTTAGTGGCATATAGCCTCGATGCATGTCAGAAGAGGCCTAAGGCGTGCGTGCTGAACGCACACTATGGATCGCCTGTCACGCAAGTAGAGTACGCATACTCAACCATTTAATACCAAAACAATCAGACAACCTGATTGTCCTTGTGTTACTTTCTCTGGTGATATGGGGATGACAGGAAGTCCACGACATAGATTTATGGAACACCGCCATGGTATGGCACAGCGGTACACCATCATAGCAAGGCATATTGGAACATCACCGTTTTATGGCACAATGAAACACCACCATGGTATGAGAATTGGTTTGAAACAAATAGGGTGTTCCCAGATATAAGCATCCCTGTACGCTTGCTAGTCTAAATTCGCATTGATGTTATCTATAAATTTCGAAGAACGTGATAATTTGTTATATGATTTGATAAAACAATGCGATAACCCTCGCCGGCTTCATCCGAGTTGATGAAGTGATATGAGAATGTGATATCCTATGCCTGGGCCACCTGCAGCGATTATAATTGTGATAACCCGTAAAGGTATTTGTTGAAGTGTTAAAATAATTCGCGTGTGTGTTGCCTCTAGTGGATACAGTGAGTGACAGCAAAAATTTATTCCATCCACAGTGATTACAAAACATAATAATATGTGCCTTGTTTAGCTTGATGTGTATGTAATTGTTGACTTCGTCATATGTTACCTTGCTACAGCAGCATCTTTGTTGATGATTACGAATGGAACTGCCTACGTTTGGCATCCTTGGGGACATAGAGGTCACCTATAGCGCATCCCATATACAGACAGCAAACGTATCAGCATACTTTTTATTAATGACAAGACGCTGTTTATCGTCATTGATTCATTGATCGAAACGCAGTGGCGTGTAACGAGCCGTGATAAATCTAAGTGCATTCTGTTCTATGTGCTCGTCGGGGCGACTGGTGTCTTGCACTCTCCATGTGCACACAAATCCACATCGCTTAAGTAGCCTGCTGTTGCCGTTGAGACCCGACAAAACCTTTCCATGCGAGTTAAATAGAGCAGTGTCCATTTATCACCTGCTTGATGCATTTTAAACTGGCCCCTTTTCAGTCGTGTATCCTGCCTAATGAACACTCCTTAACAAAGAGTCCAGTTGGTTGAACTGTTGCTCGCTCCTTCGGGTACGATCGGCTGTGCATTGACAAGAAGCAATTGGTAACGTAATGCGGAGGCAGCAGTTATAGCCGCGATTGAATTAAGAAGAATAAAGTAGCTTGACTGCTTGCTCATAGAGCAATGGCGTATTGCTGGCTCAAAAAGATAGCTGTCTAGAAGCTCTGCATAAAAACACCGATTGTATGATTCTAGGCAGAACAATTGGAGGGATTGATTGGAGAACCATAATGGAAGTTCAGACGTCTAACACGTGGCTCAGGCATAATATACACAATTTGTTCATCCAACACTTTCACAGGCATAAGTGGCTCATACAGCAGTGTTAGGAGCTGACATATATTACATAGCAGTTGTAGATACGAAATAATTCGGCAAGGTAGTGCTCGGAGACAAAAGTTGATTTTGCAACATTTGCCGACACAAACGTGGCTTATACAACAGTCGCAGAACTTGGAGTGACTTAAAGAGCTTTAAGTGTAACCCTGTGTTTCTACCTGCCACGTTTAGTTGCTTACGCATATGTCTCATCTTTGTACCTGTTACACCTGCTTGTGTTTTTAATTGTAATTGCCTAAGCGCATATTCAAGAGATTATGCAATTTGTTAAAGATAAGAGGTAGAATGCCAAATGTTATGGCTGAGAGCAACTCAAACACGCACTCAATCTCTCACTTACTCACTTACTCACTTACTCACTTACTCACTCACTCACTCACTCACTCACTCACTCACTCACTCACTCACTCACTCACTCACTCACTCACTCACTCACTCACTCACTCACTCACTCACTCACTCACTCACTCACTCACTCCACCACTCACCCATATGCTCGATTGTACACTCCCTCGATCAGTCAGCCACTTAACCACGCACAAATGTACTCGGTGGGTCACTCAGTCACTATTTATTTACTCACCCATTCACTCAAGAAATACTCTCACAACCATTTAGTAACTAAGTCACAATTATTCATTCATGTGTCTATCCATTTACTCACAGCTCACTCACTTACACGCTCATTCAATCATCCATTATCCTACTCACGATCTCGTTGATCTGTTTCGTGGCGTCGTAGGTATCGTTCTTCAAGAGCCACACATGATGCGTGGCCGTGAGGTACGTAGTCGATCAACCTATGTTGTATAGTACCGCCACAACTTACCCATTCGTAAAATAACATAGTAACTCTTTTTCATTACATGTGTCATGTTACCTCCATAATCCGCCCATGGTTTTAGAAGCATGATGCATCCGTAACCCAAGCATCTTGTATAGTGGCATCGTGCATCCGTAACCCACCCATATTGTATAGTGGCATGGTGCATCCGTAACCCACCCATGTAGTTCAGTGGCGGGTGCATCCATAACCTATCCATGTTGCACAGTGCTACGCTACATCCGTAATCCACCCATGTTGTATAGCGGCATGGTGCATCCTTAACCCTCCTATGTTGTATAACGTCTTGGTGCATCCTTAACCCACCCATGTTGTATAGTGGCACGCAACATCCGTAACCCACCCATGTGGTACAGTGGCAAGCTGCATCCGTAACCCACGCATGTTTCGTAGTGTCCCGATACGTACATAACTAATCCATATTTTAGGGAATTTAAGTTGTTCAGTCGTTTGATGCCTTATCAATCACTTAACCATGATAAGGTGCCTTGGTGCTTCAGAATCCAGTCATCGGTTGTATATTTCACAATGTCCAAGCCCCCGGCGCATCGTTGTAAAATGTTTGGCTGTACTTCGACACAGCTGTTACCTATTGGGCATGCATTGCTTTGGCGAGACTCCAATTTGAGATTGCAACTGAGGTGGTGAACTGAATTTTCTTAACAACAATGTGACGGGCTTAGGCGGAGAAGCGAAATCGAATGGTGCTTTGCCCTGGGTGCTGCATTAGACAATGTAGCAGATCAGCTAAGGTTGTGTCCCGGGCGGTTTGTCTTTAAAGCTCCCCTGGAACATATGGTTAAGTGTTCTCTTCTTCAAAACTTGCACTCATTGAACTGGCAGGTGGCGGTGATATTTGATTATAGAGAATGGCAATTAGTTAGTGTAAACTACCATCAAGGACAACTGTTGATATTGGCTTCTATCTTGATAAATAGACAAACACAGTATCCACCGCAATCAAGTAGTTAGTTGAGTTGTGTAACCATAGAGAGGTGGCATCTGCAGCTGTCATTCAAGCAGCAAACACAGCAATAGCGACAAATTATCGCCTATTTCATGCGTCTAGCAGAATTAAGCTGCGATAAGCTTGCCGTTCAGTTTTATTATCATCATGTGTGTTGCAGTAATTACCTTTTATGAATGGATGATAACTGACATCAGAGCCTGTTGATGCAAACCCTCCCCTTGAAAGATGCTTTCTACAGTTGGAATATGATTATACGTTGGCCTGATGTCAGAATAAGCTTTGCATGGATGGAACTAGGTGTCTGAGCGGCGCTTATAAAGTGATGCTACACGGATACAACGGATCTTGAGCAGTTTAAGCAAACCTACTACTGAGACTAGGTAAATCATATCCAGTGACATTGCTACATTGCGTCTCTCCTCAAACTGCACCTTCTGTTTGATTGATGAATTCATGTTGGCATTCGAGCAAGCCATATGCGCCATGCGTTGTTTCATAGTTTGTACTAATTGAACCAGCTTACAGCTATGTGTCTGTTAATGGCAATCGTAGATGAGGAATCTAGTTATGTTGTTGGCCAAAATCGGGTTCATCTCAACCAGGCCACACTGTTTACACATAATAAATAGCCCACAAAATGTTTATTCCAAAGGATTCAGCGGAGTGCATCCTCGGTGCATGTCACTAGAGGCCTGAGGCGCTTTGAGCTCTTCCTCCGTGACCCATTAGCTCAGCCATGCATGCAGGTCTAAAGCGCCAACAATGAGTCACTAACTATGCATGACAAGACCGCTACGGTTCTATACTGTAATGCAGGAAATACCAAGCAACCTTTTTATAATTAAGTTAAGGTTCTTCGTCATCCAGGGATGCTTTATGTGAGGTCTAGACCTGCAAAATTAGGTATAGTTTGCACCAGACCATAGGCGTAAAAAATTGCGTTTATTCCAAGACTTCCAATGTTATACCCTGATATTGTAGGTCCATAACCTATCCGTGATGTACAGTTATTTTCTGGTTCCTAACCTATCCGTGTTTAGTGAGCTTGCTAGTCCATACTCGTCCTTTCCATGGTCTACATTGTATATTGACATGATACCTACATAGCATGCCCATGTTGTGTAATGTCTTATCAGCCCCATAACAAATACGCATTGTATAGTAACCTAGTGCATCCTTAATCTACCCAAGTTGTACTGTGAAATTGCAAGTCCACAGCGATTATATTTTGTTAAGTAATATTGTAACCAACATAATCACCCACTGTTTTATTACGTGGTTCCCACACTCCCTTCATTTAATGTATTCATCATAATGGTGCAGCACTCTTCGTTTTGTCATGCAATTATATGGATTGTGTCTGTTGTGACACATCAGCTACCTATTAGCCATAAATTGCGGTGTTCAACTTCGTTTTCCTAATTGGCATTTTTTTTTACAAAAGTTTTCTGTTCCTCACATGTGCAGCCCAAATAGAGGCTGTTTTGCGGCCATGCTGTATCAGACAATAAAACGAAGATCAAATGTGTCTCTAGGGTCTAAAGCGCCAACAATGAGTCACTAGGGTTATGACTGATAAGTCCCTACAAGCCTCATTGCTTATCCATGTTTTGATCCCGGGAGGCAAGGTGCTTGCATAGCGGTGAATTCTTCAGTGTTTGGGCAACGTAACGCAGTGTGTTGCTGCAATACGTCAGTACCAAGTCTGGATCAAATACGCTCGCCGATACAATTGGGCGCCATTAGGGGCAACTGCTGATAGTTTTGGTCATCTAAATAAAGTAATCCTCGTATTCAGCTAACATTGCACCCGACAGCACACAAGCCACATGCTGCAAGCAGTACCCACTTATTTAAAAAAACCGCATATAGTTCGGCTGTGAGGATACTATTACTCAATTTCATCACGATGATTGTGTTATAGGAACGCAAAGTGACATAACAGGACCACTACACCGGGTAGGTCCGATGTCGAATAAGCTTTGCGCGGTTGGCATTAGGTAATCGGCGATATGATAAGCCTACCACTATCTATGGGTGCCTCTGATCTCACAAGCCTACCACTATCCATGCGACAAGCATCGTGGTTCAATAGCCACATAATCATTCCTAAGGTGAATTGTTTCCAACGCCTGTTGGTGGTTGTTTTCTTGCTCGAATTACCTTGATTATTTATCCCTCCTGTTAGAGATATCGTATCGTTAGTGCAATCATACACACAATGCACGATTCAATCTCTCATTACTAGATATATATACTCAAACTGCTATATATATTTATGTCTATTAAAACAAGGCATTAAGCTTTAGAAATTTGTACTAACTTCGATTAGATAAATATATTCCCATAGCGACATATATTCATGTCTATTAAAACAATGCATTGTGCAATAGAAACTTATAATACCGTCAAATTACTGATATTGTGCCTGCAGTGCGTTGATATGATATGGTGCCTGTGTTTGTCTCGTGGATTAACAATACAAACAACCTTATTGGCCAATAACACGTGCCTTATTCCTGCTCGCGTGCAAACAAGGGCAAGCCAAAAAAGCGTTGCCCTGAACAGGAAAAATTAATGAAAGTGCACTTATTCAATTTGCCACACAGTCGCTTGTTCTATTTTGACCTCAAGGGGTGGAATTGAATTCATCCTGATTAACTCTCAAGATTTAGTTGTAATGAATAATGAATGACCGCAGCGAGTAGTCCATGGTTGTAATCGGATCAACGAAAAAATCTTCTAGATATCTGAAGCATTAACATTATGACTAGATCGCAAAAGGTACAAGCGCACGCGTGGTGTACAATTATTGCTGTGTCTCTCTTCACCGAGAGGCTGGGTGAACAGAAACCCTGTGTTTTGAAAAACGAAGGATAGCCAAATCAAAATACTCAAACTATATTGCTGTCGCTGATCAGGAAACATAGTAACCAGCACGTGTATGATCGTAATGATAAGCTTATGTTATATCGCAAGCCTTTACGATCCAAAGTGATAAGATAATGTGGGTAGTAATGGTAGGTTCAAGGGAATGTTGTAATCAATAGCTACGTTTTCTGTAGTAATAACGGACCGTAATAACAGCACCTTTACTTTCTTGATTAATTTCATAATGTCGTTACTCCTGCCTTAATTATCTGTAGCGATGAGTATATGATAAGCTTTGTCTGTGATAAATGTGGTGATCACAGAATACAGTAACCCACACCTGTGTCAAAAGTAGTGATTACAAAATCTGATAGAGAACGCTATAACGTGCAACGGTGTTACCTTATTAATATGCCCTTGATAGCTATATCACTGGCAAGCTCGTTATTGTGTCATCATTTTAGATTACCATACACATACAACGTGCGTTTCCGTGTAGGTTTAACAATGTTTAGCGACTGAGGTGTTTTACAACCTATCTGCTAGCTAACACTTCAAATATATATATTGTCGTAAGAAATACGACATAGTACCTGCATGGCTTATCCATGATGTAAAGTATCCCCATGATCTACCAATGTTTTATGTTGACATGGAACATCCATCACCCATCTTCGTAATGTGGTAACTTAGTAGCACCATAACCAAACCCTGTCGTGCAGCATGCGACCTCCATAACCTATTAATTTTACACAGAGAAAGGGCAGTTTAATAGCTCTCCGATGGCTGCTCTATTACTTACCCATATTACAAAATAACCTATCCATCTATCAAAAACCACTCCCCATCCGACATATTTAGGTACATGCTTATTTCATGATCCCTAAGCACATCATGTATTGTTGTACGATTGCATTTTTTGGTCTGTCCTTCGACATACTCTATTATATCGCTATCAATGCATACAGTAAGAAGAAACATGTCAGCATTTGTCAAAATGTATACAGTTCAAAGCTCCATCCTTTGCAATACGGTGACAACATGTGTCACATGAATGAACGAAGCAATTCACCGGTTTTGCCTGATATCAGCTTTGGCTTTGTCGTGATGTCACTAGTACGTCTTTCTGGGGTGACAACTGTGCCGTGGGTGTCATCTAGCAAGCCTCCTACTGCTATAAGGGAAGTTATAGTTATTGAAATGATAATTTGGATCCCTCTTCAAACGTCTGTTCCTTTTGATTGACACTTTCTTGTTGGCATCACTTGCTTGATTCGGAAGTCCTATCTGAGATCGTACACGGACTGCATCTGTTCCAGTTTCTCATTGTAAGATATATGCGCTCTGAATGAGTTTACGCTTATAAAGACATTTCATTTCGCCATAGAGACGAATCATGTTGATTAACTGATATTGTAACTGCTGTACGTCGTTGCTGTGTGAAGGTCTCCACTGGTGACAAACGCCTTGGATGCTAGTGATAATGGACAGGGAGGCAGTCGTTAGGCGGCGTATACGGTTTCATATTCGCCAAATTGTATTACTCACGGTGCTTATCAGACAAGATTATCTGTATATACAGAGGATGCTGCTGCGTTCTACATTGAATAGCACCAACCGATAAGACCCCTTATAAATTACCAGCCAAAACAGTAAGTGTATTTTTATATAATGCCTCACCATAAGGAATTGTCGCTCCTCCCCGGATGGGATGCTATGTAGCCTCCCGGATGTTTATGTGTATTAGGTAACAGCACTGTGAATATTCATGTGTATCAGGTCACAGAACTGTGACTGTATATGTGTATGAGGTCACAGCACTGTGGCCGTTCATGTGTATTAGGTAACAGCACTGTGATTGTCCATGTGTATTAGGTCACAGCATTGTGACTGTTCACGTCTATTCGGTCACAGCACTGTGTCCGTTCATGTGTATTTGGTCACAGCACTGTGGCTGGCCATGTGTATGAACCAACACATGCCATAACTGACACCTCATCCCTCTTCCCCCAATAGCGGCAATATCATCGGTACTAACGGCAGAATGTGCGAATTCACACAGTCATTGTTTCTCATTTGCTTGCTGTCATTGCGATTTGTGCTGCAGATAGCAACTTTGCTTTGGGTGTAGAATACGAGTAATGCTTAATTGTTCGAATCGGACATTCTCGGCACGTTACAGGAAAAAATACATTGAAAGTCATTTGCCATTGGCACTGCTGGTGAGGAAAAAAATAACATTCGCACGAAGCAGCATCCTTATAGAAACGCAAAAAAAAAAGAATTGCATGTGTCACTTCCTGTTGTATCAATATCCTTTCATGCACAGCGCATTCATCGACAGCACATGATGTTGGCATGCATTTAGGACCCTGGCACTGGTGGATAGTTTTGGAAGCATTTTGCAAGGATTATTCCTTCCTTTGCCGATGAGTTGACTAGTGCCGATTGTCACGCAATCGATAGCATCGGAGCAACTCTCACCTTCACATTCTCGCTGTCCACATTGCATACACTTGCCATTCACCATACCCATACATTCAAGCGCTGTTATATGACAGTAATGTAAACTCTATAATTTATCACACCCCAATAAGGGGCGGGTTACGCATGCCCTCCGGAGTAGCCTTGCATTATGAAACATTGCTTAATGAAGGCAGTAGGCAATCACCTCAGACGCTAGGTCCCCGATGCCAGGTTTGGTATAGTTAATGTGTAAAGGGGGAGACAGCTCTCATAGTTTCTTGTGATATATAGAAAGCGGCTCGGCGTGCAGAATCACTTGGGGCTCGGAAGCCTAGCATCGGAAACCGTTATTTTATTTTGTGTCCGTTATAAACCTCAGAAATGATGTTTTATTAGTGAAACCACATAATATAGTATTCTACACTTTCTTGTTGACATGAACAGTATCAACACTGCAACAAGGTGGTGAGCAGTGTTGCCTTATGATCCATAGGTTGCTGTTTTGATTCCATGGTGTCAGAATGGTAATGGTTAGTCATTAGTCAGAGGATCCGGTTAAATATCGTCATCATCTCTGAAAGAGATATGGCCACCCTACCTACGCAGGGTACTGCTCTGCCACAAATAGCCCGTGAATGGCATTAAACATCTACTCACCAAACTGATCTCCATATCACATATGGCAATGGCTGCTGGGATGCTAAGCAGGGATCTCTTAGAGGGCTGCTGCCGCACAATTGCTTATTTAACTTCGACCAGTGAATGCGATAATGAGTGAAAGGTGGATAAGCACTATCACCTTCAACATATTGCTCAGCTAGAGCAACGTATTCCAACACAGGATAACAATCGCAGGTTATTTGATATGAATTAATCCATTCCCTTTCTGGCCATTACATATACAGCGTGTAGCCTTCAAACCGCCACTGTTTAACTGACCTCCTCCGTTCACTAAAGCTCTGTCATCCATTGAACAACATGAGTTTCTGTAAGTAAGCTTTTTTTTCAAAGGAGCTGAACGATCCCGTGACCACACCCTTTGTCTTAAACCAAGTGCTGAGAATGAGCCTTAGCATGTGATGACTGTTGAAAAACCATGTGACGTGATGCAAAGATTACTGTTGTGACTATTCGTGCTTGTTACAGGCATTGATAATTGAATTCCTATCAAACAAGACTTAAACCTCGACTGTGTGGATAGGGCCACATTATATCATCTGAAATTACCCAATTACCTTGATCACAAATGTTCTCGGATTTACTCACAATGTGAATTGAATAATGTCAAGCATCCCCTTTAAAAAACAGACCAGAAATTGAAACCCAAGCAATTACGAAAATCTTTCTCCATTTTATTGTTTGAACCTGTATCTGAATTGCAATGGGGAAGAGAATACTTTACACAAACAAAACCTTATCAGCTGAATGGCCTTATTTGCAGCGCTGTTCCGGATTATAAAGTTAACGTAACATATCCCAACACACGGAAAGGTCATTGATCTTAAACATCCTCTGTACAATTAGGATATCGATCATAGAAATGGCTGGTACATCCACCGGCTGATCCATCACCTGCTATTTGATATGATATCATCACCTCGTTCTAACGGAGAACTAGCACCATTTATAAACCAACATTGAGAAGTTTTAACGACCACAGTGCCATTTAGAAAACTTCTGAGTTCCTTAGACATGATGTAAAAGCAGGTCACGTGTCTTTGATCGAGCGATACGTCGTGACTTGGGCCACTTTCTGATATCAACATGTTTGTCGTGACAATCAGACAGAACCAATGATCCGTAGCTTTTCCCTCATTGCGCTAAATTGATTGTTAAACGACAATGTTATTTCAATTTCCAGCCTCGTTTTTTAGAAACAAGATGATCTATACTAATCTTTCAACAATTTAAAACCATAGCAAAAACGATTCGTTATGCTCAACCAGTGGCATAACTAATTTTAATAAATTCCGGTAGGTAGTCTACAGTTTTACTGATTTTTCATTTGTATGCTGTTGATGCGGTGCTTGCTGCAGATAGCAATTGTGCTTCATGGACATATTAATCTGCACACGACACAAACACATATTTTAAATTCACTGTGATAAGAATGCTTTATGGCCTTCATACCTACGAAAGGAAAAAAACTTGAGTTGTTTGCTATGCAAGTCGTGCTTTATTCTTCATTGTCTCTCAGTGATATGTCCATCCACAATCTTATTAGAGCGAAACCGGTCGTAGGCTGATGTAAAAGCAATACAACTCGTGTGAGAACGCATTATCGATCATCTGGCCTAGTCCATCACGCAAAACATTAATAAGTTGTGGCATCGGATATTTTGTTCTCCATGAACCACTCATTTGTTGCCGCGATTTAATACTTTGAAAAATGCCGTGTAGCGACATGGAATCTTCACCAGCAGCCCTTTCTCACCTGTAAAGGTGTATAATAACTCTAACACCATCCCATGTTGTAAGTTGACAAGAAACATCTATAACCTGTCATGATGTGAAGTGTTGTATTTCCTCCATAACAAACGCTTGTTAAATGGGGACTTCCCCAATAACATGTTAAATAGCATCATGATACGCGCATAACAAACGCATATTGCAGAGTTATATATACCCAGCATAACGCACGCATGATGTGAAGTGACATATGACCTCCTTAATCCACACATTATAATGTACCATGGTTCCTTAAAATACCGCCATCTGCTTTGTATTTTTGGATTTTGGATGCCCCATGGTTTTGCAATTGCATTGCTTTTTGTAAGTCTGCTTACAATTCTGCATGCATTGTTGTGGGGTAACTCAGAGTGTTGGCTATATATGCTGACATTGGCGAATGTAGCTTTGGCGATTAACTGATGTTTTGTTTTACTACACTGTGATGGGCTTCGGCAGTACAGCTGTACAGAATGGTGTTTTTGCCATGTGCTGCGTACGAATATGTAGAACAAATCTAACGCACTTAGGTCTCGGGTGTTATGGTTGTAAAGTTCCCCTGAGACACATCAGATGCTTGATGATTTCACCGTGCTTATATGATCTTATGTAGTGAAAGCGTTAAATGAAAATGCTACGTGGTCTCGAAACAGCGTATGCATTCTTGGAACAGACAAATTTCTTTGATATATGAACATAAACAACGGTGAAGGCACCTTCTGATATTTGCATCTACCTTGATATGTAGCAAACCGTAATCAAGTAGTGCTTCCAGTTGTTTAGCCGATGAGAGGTGGCATCTGCATCTGTGATTGAGCATCTGACATGTCACTTAGTAATAACCATCACATATTTCATGCGTCGTACAGAATTAAGCTGTGATGAGCATGCAGAGCAATTCTATATTCATAACGAATTTGTCTTCAGACCCTTTGATGACTTAACGTCAATCCAAACAAGACGATGGTGACGTGAACACTGGGGTATACAGATGATTTCTAGATTTGGAATGTCTGAGAAGCTTACTGTTACTATCACTCTGTCAATACCTATATGCCTATACACCCCGAAATATGCATACAAATGATAAGGAATCTTTACACTATGATTTGCTGGTTACGCAAAATTTCGAAAAGATATAATTAATACAATATTTAAAATATATAATATATATATATATATATATATATATATATATATATATATATATATATATATATATATATATATATATATATATATATATATATATATATATATATATATAAATATATATATATATAGCTGTATGTATATATATACATGAATACATATATATATACATTTATATATATATATATATATTTATAGAAATATGTATAAATGTGTATAAAATATATATTTATGTAAATATATTTATATATACATACATTCACATATACATATGTATATATATATATGTATATATATACAAATTCATATATATATACAAATATATATATATAGATATTATATATATTTTTTTATATATATATATATATATATATATATATATATATATATACATATTTATATACATATCTATATTAGACGCTTTCTTGTAAGCATCACCGCTTTTATATGCCCCTCTTTCAGACAGCGCTTTTTGGCTTGAAGCGGCTTCTCGTGCGCTAATATATGGCCAAATGTAATGGAGACTGTTCATGACGTTTGATTGATAATGTGACTATTGCAGGATGCTGATTTGTAAGACAACCGAGGTTGAAAATATAGTCGATGTTGATGATAATGCGCCTGGAAGAGGTCGTTAAGCAGCTGCGTACGTCTTTTTCTTTGATCAAGTTGTATTGATCACCTGACGTCTTCAGCCAATGTGCTTGATCGACAATATGGTCAAGATAAACCGTGAATTCTGTTATAAATTGG
>JAXDRA010001095.1:0-52363 GCA_034190875.2 Urechis unicinctus
TGACTTTTATTTCTCTGTAGAGATAAGTGTATATCGAAGTCCCATGAACAAAACATTCACGTAATGAAAGATGATTTTCCTGGTAGGCAGTTGAATGAAATGCGTTTAGAGACTGCACTATCGTTACAATGTTCGTTGGCTATATATTGTAATTTTGTGTGCGTATGTAGTTTTGCGGCCGATAGCATATGTCTGAAAGTAGCATTTAGGGTGCCAACTCATTGCAAAAATTCAATGGATAACTCCTATAAATTCGTCAATGGCTCACGACTCATCTGACCAGAAAAACCAAAAACAGCTGATCTGTTAACACGATTATCGATAACTCCTGATTATACACGTTCGTTATTTTCCAATCTTAGACAGAATTTCTTGTGGATTCTGAAATTAACTTCGGCGGCTGTGTAATGATAAAGAGTGCGTAAGATCCTCGGGGAAGAAATGGAGAGGCCTTTACAAGAGTTGTCTTGAGAGCGATTACCTGGCTGGGCCTAGGACAGCTAAGGGCGGGTGTTTGGTCGTGTCTTCAATTCGAACACAAACCAGTACAGAGAAAGCTACAGCTTTTGATCGCCCTAATGTCAACTCGGTGCAGCATTTCCATTAACTAATGCTGGCCAAGGTGAAAACCCTTATAGGACTGAGCAACGAAAACGGAAAACGTATGTTTAATTTCATATTCTGTTTGAAGCTTAAGGTTACGAAGGTTTTTGTGCACATGGTGCAATGGGTTGGGGGGATGCGGCTAGTGGAATAGAAATATGATATATTATAGACACGGTTTGTTTAAAATGAGTACGATAAAGTAATAATACTCTCCGTTGTGATCAAACAGGTCAAACATCGAGTAGTCATGACTCTCACCCGATACCCATAGGTGATTTTAAGCCTATAGTAGGGTAAAATATGACGGGAATAATGCCTTATGTGTGTTTCCCGATCAACATGTGTCAACATTCAAATATGAAACATTTGATATATCTTGATCATGTGAGCCGGTTTGCTCCCCTATTTATGTTCTGTGTTATCAGTTATCAATCGTGGTGTTGTATCAACATGTAATATCTGGTATAACATATGAATGTACCACTCAAGCATAACAGATCACATGTCATTTGGGGAAACTGATACTACTATGCAAAATGGGTCTTTTTGTATTCATGCGAATGGTTATTTCATTATTGTTTATTTTACAATTTGATGCATCTTCATAGAAGACCATTATAAAGTTTAAACAACGGGAGAGTTCATTGACAATGTTTTCTAATGCAAGCCATATTTCGATGGAAGCCGATGGCGACGTTTACGCCTTTGCTTCGTTTTGCGCTGTGCGAGAACATACAGCGATGCAAAAATGTAATCAAAATTATTTTTTTATTCAAGACGACAATGGAGGCTGTATTCATCTACTATACACGACAGTTATCGGACACAAACATACGCGTAATATTGATTACAACGCAACAAAGCCTCTGACGGAACTCATATTGCATACCATCGAAACGTTTCATAGAAATGGATTTGTCTTGATTGCTAAATTTATGCTCCGTAAAAATAGTCATTTACCCCCCTTATTATACGAGAATGGATTAAAACTGCAGCGGCATGGTGTGTCCCATTGAATTGCTTTGTCGGAATTATTATTACGACGGGAAAACCTAAGAGCTTTGCTTTTGGGTTATATACATTTCCATCGCGCAATGCCTTTCAAACCTAATGAGCCGGGTTAGAAAGTTTATCCCGATAAATAATTATAATATGCGACTGCACAAATTCATTGATAAACATTAAATTACCTGATGCTGTTTTGTAATGGACGAGTGAAAGGTTCTGCTGTCACATGAAAGTAGAATGTATTTATGTGCCCCATTTAACAGCTGCCCATGCCTTCTACAGCTCTGTCGTTGTATCTAAAACCCAATTGTTTGGGCATTGAACTCCACAATGCCGAAATGGTGGTTTATTGTCTTCGGTCACTGCCATAGTACTCTCAAATTGAGAATCTAAAATGCAACAGCTTTTAAACGTTAGTAATCCGAAATACAGAACGCAGTGCTAAAATAATGAACTGATCCATAGTACGGATCGATCCCTTCAACCTGATGTCATGTATTTGTTTTATGAAAGTTATTATTTTGTGCCTCTCGAAAATAATATGTCCGTATGCGTTTACATGGATATAATTTTATTTTCCAAGAAAGGCAGATGTTACACCCCTAAGATAATTATAAATATCTACTCGCGGAGGTTTGACCATTGAAACGCTGTTATGCTCAAAGCACATAACATAACGATCAGAACTATGCTTGATAGTTTCACTTGCGAAGAAAATTTTATAAAAAGGACTGCGAAATGTTCTAAAGTTGAGCACAAACCCATATGCGACGCTCTTACATTGCAGGCTATGATACTAGGTTATCATTATCATTTGTACAGCTAACCATTTATCAAAAAACACAAGGGTGTCTCACTAGGATGGGTAGCTATCATTTGTTCTTAAGTTAGATGGGTAAAGTGGAAATTATCAGGGCAGGTTTCTTGGACTGCACTTCGTAGGTCACGATGAGGGCATTGTCAACAGAATAATATTGATGATAGCAGCCCGGCATTTGTTTTCTTTCAAACTGTCGGAGCAGCAGAACAACGCTAGAAGATTGTGTTCTCACTACCCTCTCCAGAATGAGCAATAGCGTTTCGGCAGAAGCCGAACAGTTTCCTCGATTAATGAGCCTCTATGATCAATAAAGAAAGCAATTTCTGTGCGATGTTATATCACTTTATCACTGCAACCTTATTATCATGTGTTTTACTACAGTAGATTTGTTGTGCAGCATCCGAATTGCTTCATTAAGCGTCCTTATCTCAGGATTAATGTCACGCGCGTAAAACAGTGTCCATAAAAGCAGCTAACCATGGCGCAATCAATTACTTGTAACTAGACCAACATGATTTTATAAGATAAAAACAGTCCAGCATTCGGAATGTTACTGCCGGCAGGCTTTGTACTATCAAACCAATACCGCTATACAAATGTTTCAGACAACACAAATGGCACAAAGGCACTTATTTCTTACCGTAGATTTGTGATGATGTCATATCACGCCGATTATACCACTTTCAGGAAAAAAAATCACAAGTGTATTGCACTAAAATTCAACCCATTATTTGCCTGCTGCTATAAAAAAATATACGTAGATGGTAGAATTCATTATCATAGATGGTGATATAATCCCTATTCCTTTGATGCAAGTTCCATATCTGGCACATCGGATAAATTTGTATTTTCTTTACCGCTGTTAGATGCCGACCATTGTTATGACAATAGACTGATCTTCACCTGTTTATTACTTGAACTGGATAGCACATATCTAATAAGAAAGGGCTTATACAGTGATAAATTGTCAACAATCTATTCGAACAGTCACAAAGGAACACTGCTGTTAATATAAGTGATTTTATGCTGGTGCTAGAAATGATAATTTCATTTATTTGTATAGCTTCAAATTATACAGAAAATATAAACATTGCTCAGTAAGCCATCAGAGAATTTCCAAAACATAGCGCACGAATGCTATGTGGTGATTATTTGCTTCAGCGTAAGATTTCACTCCGCTTGTGGTATAGATATCAAGTACCTCAAAATCCAATAACAAGCAAAATAATCCCCAAGAAATTTTATTTTCATCACCTAGGTACTTCGCGTTATTCATCACATACATCATTGGGATCCGCGTTATTGATCACACACATCACAGTGATTCGCATTATTCATCACACGCATCACAGTCATTCGCATTCTTTATCACATGCACCATAGGGATCCGCGTTATTGATCACACACATCACAGTGATTCGCATTATTGATCACACACATCACAGTGATTTGCATTATTTATCACACACATCAGAGTCAATGGCATTCTTTATCACATACGCCATAGTGATCCGCGTTATTGATCACACACATCACAGTGATTCGCATTATTTATCACACACATCACAGTCAATCGCATACTTTATCACATACACCACAGTGATCCGCGTTATTCATCACATACATCATAGTGATCCGCATTATTGATCACACACATCACAGTGATTCGCATTATTTATCACACACATCACAGTCAATCGCATTCTTTATCACACACACCATAGTGATCCGCATTATTTATCATATACATCACAGTGATCAGCGTTGTTCATCATATTCATCACAGGTAATTAGCGTTATTAATAACTACATCACCGTGGTTCGCGTGTATGTACAATGATGGTTGTTTGAAACACTGCTCGCTTCATAATCCTACCCGACTGTTTTTATTGCTAGTGTCCAGTCGTCATAAACGTCGACTGTATGTTGTATATCTCTAGTGCATAATTATGCTATTTCAAGAGCCTTAAACATCAAACCATCTTGGATTAATGTTACCAAGGATAATATATACATGCACATTGCCAACCGGTCTGAGGATGAGTAAAGTAAGGGAAAAGGTTCCGATCAACGGTTGGCGTGTCAGTAACGGATGTTGCACTCATTGTGGGCGTGTCTGACTTAGTGCCAGACACCGCGTAACGCAGATGATTCACACATTGCATGTCAAAGACTCCCGGCAAAGGAGGTGAACAAGAACTAATGAGCAACATCGGTCATACTCAGTCAGTTAAGACGATCCATAAGTAAATATTATGACACTGTGCACGGTAGTCAGGCATCACACGGGTCTACCAGTGGCTGTAAGCTAGCAATTTCAATTGAAACCGAGAGCAACATCACCTGAGGCGTACCATAGAGTCAGTTCTCAATACTATCGCGGCATGCGTCTCGCATACGACAACCCTCACTGGTCGTTCTTGCAACTTACCAAACTTCACGCCAGCTCACGGTAAAAAACCCAAACATAAACATACGCGATGAGTATGTATGCTGTGTTACCCTGATTTATTTCCTGATGCAAAATATACATTAGTTGTAGTGCTTTACTCTTAATGTAGCATTAACATCCCATGTCACTTATGCATTGTCCCTTAGTAACTTCGTAATATGCATCCAACTGCAAGCAAATCAATGAAACATGAGATTCTATGTATATATATAACCTCGTGTACAAAAGGAACCGCATACAACTAACCTGTATTCATGTCTCTTATTCGTCTCTGTGGATGAGCTTACTATTTTCGTCCTTGATTTTCGTGATTATTGCTCATTTATGTTTTGAAGCTTCCAGTGAGCTGCCTTGGTGTATCTTTGGAAGCTTTGTCAATGGAAGCCATATGCATTTATGCAATGTGTTAGTTGTCATTATTGATCATTCGCTGACAATATAGGCGTCGGGTGGTGATAGGACGAGCGTTCATCAGTCGCCTTTAGGGGGATTATATAATACTTGCTACGCCCGATCTAGAACATGAATTTGAGACGTAGTCATAACACCTTCACCGTCACGGAAACATCGTTGGAGGACGAGTTACAAATTTCATAGGATGCATTTGTAATAACACGTCAAGAAATTGCAGGTATGCAAAACGCAACCTCTTCTGACACACGTCGTATGCAGGTAGGCAGGTATCCCGGTTACTTGTCATTTGCAGAGAAATAATCACTACGAAGTCATTACTACGTAATTGATTTAGTGACACGTACATTAGCATCGGTTGCCTTGCGTCCATAAAAGTGTGCACGAAAAAATTGCATGCATTGCCAGCATCAGTAATTGGCATTGCAGTGTAAAGGAATTGGGCACAAATACATCACTTCTATCATTCACTTCGGGCGTCGGGTCATATGGTCAGATGGCTTCTCTTGGAGATGAAAGTCCACTCTTATGTTAATAGTTTTTTATCTGGTTATATTCGCGAGAATAATTAAGCGGAACAAAACTTACAAAAACACTTCACAACAATTTCTCTAAGGTGTCGCACAATTCATATGTTGGGAAAACATGTTCATGTTTATAGATTGACTCATCAAACACCCCATTACGCAACAGCGATATATATATATATATATATATATATATATATATATATATATATATATATATATATATATATATATATATATATATATATATATATATATATATATATATATATATATATATATATATATATATATATATATATATATATATATATAGATACCCATATGACCAAATATATATAAATAAAAATATATATATTTAATATACATATACATATAAATATATACATATTTATTTTTATTTATACATATGTATGCATATATATATATAAATATATATAAAAAATATATATCTATACATATATATATATATATATGTAGGTATATGTATGTATATATATAAATATAAATATATACATTTATATATATACATTTATATATATACATATGCATACATATATATATATATATGTATATATATATACATATATATATATATATACATGTATATATATATATATATCTATATATATATATATATATATATATATATATATATATATATATATATATATGTGCGTGTGCCTTTACGTGAATTATTTTTCAGTTTCTGTCATTTTCGGCCATGTTAATTATCAATCACTATGGTTGGTTCAGTGCTCTTAGCATACTCTTTGAAGCGTACGAGTGCGATGTTTTTTGTAAAAAAACAAGCCTCAAAATTAATTAAATATGATTATGATAAGACACTGTGTCCCTATTTAGAACCATCCACGCCACCGGGCGATGGATTCTATCTCTTAAAAAAGCAAGGACATTTGGTTTTTTACAAACATATAAACCGGTATCACTCCGCCACCACACAGACGAGGAGAGTGATATTCATTAATTTCCCATTCTGCGCATTTATTTGAGATATCATGACATAAAATTTCAGACGGGGTACTAGTTGGCCAATGACTAGTACTGGTGGATTGGTAACTAAAGTATAACATGCCATTGTCAATGATCGGGCATAATATATACCGAATGCTGATATGATCAGTCGACCATTAGTATTTTGCATCACCTAAGTGTAAGGAGGACAAGTGTTGAATGTTTGCAGCGATGTATATGTATATATATATATATGTATATATATGTAAATATATGTATATATATACATATATATATATATATATATATATTATATATATATATATATAGATATATATATATACATTCATCATATTTATATATGTATAGTATATATATATATATATTGATTTATATATATTTAATTACATATGCTTGTATATATACATATATATATATATGTACATATGTATGTATGTAATTATCTATATATAGACGCTTATATATATATATACAAACATATACATATATATACGTATATATATGCATATATATACATGTATATATATGTATGCATATATATATATATATACATATATACGTTTATATATATATATGTGTGTGTGTTATGTGTGTATATATATATATATATATATATATATTTATCTATACATATATACATATATTCATATGCATTCATATATATATTCATTGTCAGTTGTCAATACCACTGAAACTCCAAGCGACTTGTTTTGCTCACTTCTAATTATGACTGCAGGGCACTCTTGGCCCCCAGCACTTCTCATTATAATGCAGTCATTGCTGAGATCATTGTCAGCATTACCTCCGCACACGCTACAGTCCCGCTGTTTGGGGGTCGATGAATAAGCCTTTCCTCACCGGCGCCGTTTTTCTCAGTTTTTTGTCTTGTTTACCTTCTACCAAATGTAGGAAGCTGGCTGTGCTTCCAGTAACTGTAGAATCTAGCATGCATCATACCGAGATGATTAAAGATAGGTCATGTGTTTAATTGTTCTGATGCTCTATTGTATGCGAAGTTGCGTGGAACCCTTCTCATGTAGCATTCCAGAACATATTTATAGGATGTTAGTGGCAAGGTTAGTTCTTCGTTGCGACCTTACACGATCATACGTTTTATTTTATATTCCGCGCTGCTTTGCATTCGCACCACTATTGTTGTCCGAATGGCGCTGTCAATTTTGAAAATTAATAGTATTATAACTGGAGCGAGGCTCACACAAGATAACTGATTAAGACTTTAGTGGGCTTTCGAAAGCGAAAAGAAGATAGCAAATATTAAAATAATCGAATTTCATAACTAGCTGTTAATAACGAACAGACCCTTTTTGCAAGTAGTAATGCGAAACACTTGAATCCTCCAACACGAATATAGGTCGCCCATACAATATGCATCTGCGTGTCCTCGTTCAAAAGCTGACACGACGCCGTGCACATTTATTGTAATGTCTGTTTCCATGAAAATGACCATGGATTCATCATTACGTGATTTTCGGCATTCCAAAATTACATTTTTACGACATTGTTGTATTCCGCTCAGCAATGATGCATTTACTGCTATGCGTCTTGCACTGAGTAAACAAAGGAAACCCAACTTGGTATTGCACATACAAAATATGTCAGTTATAAATGAACGAATTTCCATTCATTCGGTTGCTGTTAGAGTTGACACGAAATTACGTAAATCATTTGATAGCTTTAAATTGCAGCACCATGCAATGTTTATGAGGTATTGTACATTTAAGTAAAGAGACATGGTGGGGCTTAGTACTTTGATAGTAAGTAGAAGCAAAGAGCACCCTCTATTGTTTATTCCATTGTATTATTGGCGGTATACCACCACTTGCTTTGTCTGTGAGCTCATCAGTTTGATATTCAATATCGTTCATCTTCAGAAATGAAATTTCCGCATTTAAACTGCGCATCTTTGGAGTAGTCTTGGAACTAACAAATTTGTATTTAGGGTCGTCAAGCCAAAACGAATTATTCCTTATCAGTCGGACGACCTTCTGACTTTTATTTCTCTGTAGAGATAAGGTATATTTCGAAATCCCATGAACAAACATCACGTAATGAAAAGATAATTTCCTGGTAGGCAGTTCTGAATGAAATGCGTTTAAAGACTGCACTATCGTTACAATGTTCGTTCGCTATATATTTGTATTTTTTTGTGCGCATGTATTTTTGCGATATCATATGTCTGAAAGTAGCATTTAGGGTGCCAACTCATGCAAAAATGCAATGGATAACTCCTATAAATTCGTCAATGGCTCACGACTCATCTGACCAGAAAAATCAAAAACAGCTGATCACGATTATCGATAACTCCTTCTTATACACGTTCGTTATTTTCCAATCCTAGACAGAATTTCTTGTGAATTCTGAAATTAACTTCGGCGGCTGTGTAATGATAAAGCGTGCGTAAGACTTGTAACAAGGGAAGGATCCTCGGGGAAGAAATGGAGAGGCCTTTACAAGAGTTGTCTTGAGAGCGATTACCTGGCTGGGCCTAGGACAGCTAAGTGGCGGTGTCTTCAATTCGCACACAACCAGTACAGAGAAAGCAGCAAGCAAAAGGTTCACGAAATCTATGCCACGCGTGCAGTGTGATAATGCCTGCGATTGGACAGCACCATTCGATGGGATTGATTTTCTGTATGGGGTTTGTCACAAACTTATTCTTTACACCATATGTCAGCAGGCAATGCTAATTTAAATAGGCACCAAATATACTCTTAAGTCATACAAAAGGAACATTTGCTTTCGCTTTGATATTCATGTCAAGGCATAAGGTTCTGCCTACAAGGCACACTATATGTCGTTGAATATTTAATTTGTTCATTTGTGTAAGACAACCATAATGTACGTCATGAATCAACCACCAGGGAGCCATCAAGTCAATTATTGTATCCATACAACTCAAATTGTCTCCTAAGGTTGCAAAAACAAAACAGGCCAAAGTCTAAATCACAAAACACGTTATAGACAGCAATACCTGTTACCAAAAAATACTTGGCCAGGACCCTTGGAGAATTGTGATATTTTACCCAGAATGACTGCATTTCGGATCATTGGTTTTTATCTGAGCAATGACATATATTCAATGCCCCCAGCATAATGTCCAAAACAGCTTCCAGAGTTGTTGAATTACACGCGTTAAGTGCTGCCAGAATCATTGCACTACCTCATACATTCGTGGCGTATAACAGGTTACGATGATAATCTATTGTCATTTAAGGCTTTTTGGATAATCATTATTTGTGTGAAAGGTGGAAATTACCTTCGGGATTTCAGTATCTCAACATTACCATCATCCCGATTCAAGACCCTTGCTGAAAGCTTATAGAAGACAAATATTTAGTATCCGATGAATCTGATATAGTTATGCTGAGTTGTCCCCCCTTATCTCATCGTGATATCAGAGAATATATACGTAGTTGACTTGAAGCCGTTAATGAATTACACAGCATTGACGACAATAGATTCAGTCAAATATAAATACAAATAAAACACCCATGCCGTGTAACACTGTTATATATGAGCCTGCTGCCCGTCTAGTACCATAAAATGGATAGCACCGAAACAATCCTCTCCAAATATGGGGTGGGGGAGATGGGATGGGGGGTGGGGGGGTTATTGTATATCTATGTTATAAGTTTCACGAGCTTGATACATGGATTAACATAGTGGATGCATCCCTGTTCGATATCTTGGCGTTGAAATGCCTGCTACCCTTTGATGGCCTAATGTCAACTCGGTGCAGCATTTCCATTAACTTAATATTGCCAAGGAAACCTTATAGGACTGAGCAACGAAAACGGAAACCGTATGTTTAATTTCATTATTCTGTTTGAAGCTTACGGTTACGGAGGTTTTTGTGCATATGTGCGCAATGGGTTTGATGCGGCTAGTGGAATAGAAATATGATATATTATAGACACGGTTTGTTTAAATTGAGTTACGACAAGTAATAATACTCTCTGTTGTGATCAACATGTCAAACATCGAGTAGTAATGACTCTCACCCGATACCCATAGGTGATTTTAAAGACTATAGTAGGGTAAATATGACGGGAATAATGCCTAATGTTTGTTCCCGATCAACATGTCAACATTCAAATATGAAACATTTGATATATCTTTATCATGTGGGTCGGTTTGCTCCCTATTTATGTTCTGTGTTATCAGTTATCAATCGTTTGCGTATCAACATGTAATATATGGTATGACATATGAATATACCTTAAGCATAACAGATCACATGTCATTTGAAACTGATACTACTAGCAAAATGGGTATTTTTGTATTCATGTGAATGGTTATTTCATTATTGCTTATTTTACAATTTGATGCATCTTCATAGAAGACCATTATAAAGTTAAACAACGGGAGAGTTTACTGACAATGTTTTCTAATGCAAGCCATATTTCGTTGGAAGCCGATGGCGACGTTACGCTATTGCTTCGTTTTGCGCTGTGCGAGAACATACAGCGATGCCAAAATGTAATCAAATTAATTTTTTTATTCAGGAAGATAATGGAGGTGTATTCTATCTACTATACACGACAGACTCGGGCACAACATACGCGTAATATCGATTACAACAGCAACAAAACCTCTGACGCAACTCATATTGCATACCATCTAACCGACATTCATAAGAACTGGATTTGTTTGATTGTACATTTATCCTCCGTAAAATGGTCATTTACCTCTTGTATGAAAATGTATTTTAAAACTGCAACGGCATTGTTGTCTCATTGGATTGCTTTGTCGGATATTATAGACGGAACCTACGAGCTTTGCTTTGGGTATTATACATTTCCATCGCGAAATCCTTTCAAACCTAAATGAGCGGGTAGAAAGTTAATACTGATAAATAATTACACTATGCGACTGCAAATTTCATGATAACATTAATTACCTTGCTGTTTTATAATGCACGAGTGAAAGGTTCTGCTGTCACTTGAAAGTAGACATGTATTTATGTGCCCCATATAACAGCTGCCCATGCCCTAAAGCTCTGTCGTTGTATCTAAAACCCAATTGTGTGGCATTTCTTGCCAGCAGAAAGTAGTTTGGAGGCGTAACTGACATCATATATCAATGCAGTTGTCATATGAATAATGGATCCAACGGTTCGCACAGACAGTTCAGTACATTAATTAAAATTTGTTATAACATCACGAAACATTAACTTCGCATAAGGGTACTGGAGGAATAAGAAAACCCGTCACATATGTGGTCTAGTATTGATTAATTGGATTATTAAGAAGTATATTGCAGATACAATGTTACATTCCGTGATGTTGCACCAAAAAGATTTCGGCACTCTAATGATTTGTAGGCAAAATGTAACTAACAGACACGAACATTTTTGGAATAGTATAGATATATATATATATATATATATATATATAGAGAGAGAGAGAGATAGATATATATATAGAGATAGATATATATATAGATATATATATATATATATATATATATATATCTATATATATCTCTAGAGAGAGAGAGAGAGATATCTATCTCTCTCTCTATATATCTATCTCTCTATCTATCTCTCTCTATCTCTCTCTTCTCTCTCTCTCTCTCTTCTCTCTCTCTCTCTCTCTCTTCTCTCTCTCTTTATTCTCTCTCTCTCCATCTCCTCTGCTCTCTCTCTCTCTCTCTCTATTCTCTCTCTCTCTCCCTCTTCCTCTGTCTCTCTCTCTCTCTCTCTCTCCTCTCTCTCTCTATATCTCTCTCTCTCTCTCTCTCTCTATCTCTCTCTCTCTCTCTCTCTCTCTCTCTCTATCTCTATATCTATATCTCTCTCTCTCTCTATATCTCTATCTCTATCTCTCTCTCTCTCTCTCTATATATATATATAGTGTGTGAATAACATGTAGGCTGTACACTGTAGGCAAAAGTTGTGGAACAATCATTGGCATGAATTAATCATCCGTCCTCAGAGTGTTGCTTTCACTCTTTACGGGCGTTATTCCGGTCGGACATGTAGTAGATGCAAGAACACTCAGGTGTAAATCACAAGCGCAAAAATCTAGCTCCACGATGCAGATGTAATGAATGATAGTAGATTTCAAAAAGCGTCAGTTTGAGATGATTGTATATCGCACCAAGGTTGTTTTATGCCAGACGCTAGATTTGCTATTCATATGAGAAATGTACGTAAACTGCCATCGCAACAGTTGTTCACCCGAAGTTAAACCATCCTTTTTCTGTGAATATGAAAACAAATAACCTTTGAATCGCCTACTGTCACCCCTTGGCTGTTTCGGCGTATTTAAAGGATATAAGCTATGGTGACATGTTCCTTCGCCTTACCTAAGTCGTCGCAAGTGATGAATAACATCAATCTCTCGTGTAACCTTTGTCATTTATCATGCTTATTAACATTTAAAACTGCTATCAGGGCGATGCAGGCGGCAATAACATTGCAAACGCGAACACCATGTAGCCACTGTTCATATTTGGTGACGTTTTACTGCAGTACCCGTTATGTGCAACGCATCCATCATCACATATCATCTTTTTTCCATTTTATTTTATTTGTCATGCCGCATAGTAAGCATCAGGTATTTATTAGAGGCAAGATGAGGCGTAATGCACATCAGATGATGTTTCCCCTAGACTATACACGACATTATTGCCCCCACCACCTTGACGGGACGCAGATAGCTCGTGGTAATGATGGTCCACGATACTGGAATCATTGCATCATTGCCATGTAAATTACCTGACAATAACATCAAATGTATACCACATAATGTAGTCCAACCAATCGGTGATCACTAACTCTCTAGCACAATAAATCAACCTTGCCACTTAATTCATGCATGCCTGATTTGTCATTGGACACTATTAATTGATTATATGCAGCTATTTTACTAAAGGATTTGCTGTTGTTGCCTTGCATATGTTTACTGGTATTTAATCGTATAAGATTGGTTAACCCAGTGGGCTAACATTATAGCATTCCACAGCTGTGTGTTTTGGGGCAACCTTAACTCTACTAGCAGTTGTATTCATGGTTAATCACGGATGTAGGATGCAATTGGTTATTTAAATGCATAGCAATGCAGGCACAGTACTGCTTGGTTCTTGAGAAGACACGCATTCACAGCTCAAAGCTTGACCAGCTCTTTGATCACAACTGGAGCACAAGTGGCTTTAATTATCGACATAAAAGTAAATCTTGTGTAGGCGATCATGAAAGTGAAGTCTCCTGTTTAATGAACACCAGAAAGATGGGTTTTTTTGGTTGACGAATTGGCAAATGAGAATACGAAACATGGATTTACACTTACAAATATATGATAGTAGATCAGCATGATCCGCTAATATTATATTTAATACATGGCAACTGGCGAGGCGCTGAAAACGAAAAGTCTACTAATGTTATTAACTTTATGATAAAATATTAACTGATAACACATAAAAATGCAATAAATATCAAATCAATTACTTTGCGTTTGCACAAATCCGCATTATGCGAAGCGAATGCATTTGATAGGTTAGGCCTGCATCATTTAATCATTGAATGCGTGCTACACAGCAAATTAAACTTTTCTTTTAATTGAAATATGGAAGTGCGTTAGAAGCGAATATAACTCTCAGGTATTTGACGTGGTAGTAATCAAGTGATGACTCAGCCAAAATGAAGCTGCATGGATTTAGAGATTGTAAGTGACGATGATACGTAGGATTTGTAATTGTTCCGTCAAATATTCATAATACGGCATGATACATTTTATTCATCTCAGGCAAATGTGGTAATAAAGTGACAGAAAAATCATGTAAAAAGGTAAACTTATGTTGCCCAATAACTGGCGGCTCTCACTTTACTTGCAAAATGATTTTTAGGTTATCTGTAATGTACAAGGGTATCTCGAACGATACAATAATTAGATATACTAGTGTTCAGATGTTGAACTTGCAAACGTAGTATTGCCAAACATCTTGAATTGATAGGGAAGATGGAGACCAGAAGCATACATCAATGCAGCTGACTCGTGGTTTCGCTGAGGGTAGAGCTCTGATGTCTAAAAGAAATATCATCTGAATGAGGTAGTGCGTCAACGCCACGCCTGTATATCGCCAGTTATACCAGTTCTGATATGAATATGATTTGCACCATCCCACTCGGATCTTGGTTATCATCACACCTTTCCCCCACCTTTCAGTAGCAAATTGCAAATTGGTTGTGGTTAGCGATAAAATAGTACAGCAATATATAAGAAATATAAGAGAGCGACTGCTGAGCGTTACACACGCTGCCTAAAAAGCTCACGGTGTAATTATCAATATTGCTATTTATCATGGAATGAATCATATTCGATCAAATTTGAATGACGACCGAGTCGGCTAGCCTGCAAATACTACGATGATAATCTCCACAAAGCGGAGTATGCACATTGTTACCATGCCTGAAGTAATCCATCTGTTGCAATACATTTACAATACCTCATTGAAATACAATACACCACTGTATCTCATATAATTAATTAATTAATTGAAAGCTTGGTTACATGACATATGGGTGATATAAACGTGATATATTTGCGTATTATATCTACTTATGACCAATGTATGAGACGCAACATATGTCTCTGAGTGGGTAAATTTCAGAGTGCTTATCAACATAGATCAAGTTACGATTAAAAACATCGCCCGACGCAACTTTGCTGAATTTGATGACGTATGACATGAAATATTCATAACAAAAAACGACCAGTACTTTATTCACCCAAAGTTATGGTGGCATCGATCTATTTGCTGGGGTTTTTTTCTTCATGGTGGCGTGAACATTGACAGCAATTCACGATAAAGCATGCCTAAGTTAATTCAATTGGCTAAGGCTATCAACGTGATATAATAACATTTACAGAACAATCTAACATGAATCTGCGTTGAATAATGAGCGATTTGTTTGCATACACTAAATGCAAGTCGTCTTTGAAAATATAAACTTGAACATTAAAGTTCTTTTCAAGCTATGCTAATAATGTCGGCAGAGCAATCGCATCAGGTCATAGTTTTGTGTATTAAGTCTGCTTCTCATTGTTCGTTTTCATTGTATCAAGGGACGATTATTTTATCCGTCGGTTTGAATTATGCCTCGTCAAGGATGTATTGCATCAATGGCTATTTAAAAGCAAAGATAATTTGCTGCACATTCAAGGTAATTGCATCGTATCTTGTGCATTCATCGGACAATTAATCCTATTTTTGTGTGAAAAGCTCGTTTCTACATTTGGCGTGATGTGGAGGATGTTGTTTTGAGAATAGCATACGTGATGATTTACAAAACTAAAATGGTTCGTGCTATTATTGGCATCTCTCGGTGAAAATACATTAATTGCTGTCATTTCTCTCAGAGGTGACTTTTGCATGTTTTGCCGATAATAAAACATGAATGTATGCTTACTGTGCATCACATGTCCACGAATGAATGAACAGCACAATGTGTGAAGCCTTCAGCACCCTTTATTCCATACAAATATGCTTTTCTGTTATTCAATGAAGCTTCAAGTTGCATTGATTTTATGCCACATGTCGGCATATTAAAAGCACTTCTACTTACATAAGTATTGCCATTAACAAACATTGATTTTATTCAAGATTGGTATTCATTGAATCAGTTCCGCGCTTTACAAAGGATGACGTTAATTGCAAGAGGGCCCGAATGACAGATGTTAACACACTCTTTGTTTGCTCCAAGCGATTTGCCGTACACATTGAAAGTTAATTTGCCTGCCATAAACAGTCATTTTTAAAATTCAAGAGGGCGGACCAAGTCATATTCTTAGCCAGCTAACACCTTAATAGTATTATTGACGACCTCATGAAAGTATATGGTGCATGCGGGATAAGCTTAGGAACAAATGTCACGTCCCCCAATGCAGTCAATAGAATTGAGTTAATTATAAACTATATATTATTAATAGATTGTGGAATTCTTATCATTTAAATTGATATCATCACGTGTCAACTTTGATTCAAGTTTTATATCTAGCACACCTATTACATTTGTATTTGTTACACCGCTATTAGATGCCGACCAATTTTACGACAATATACCGAACTACTCCTGTTTATTACATGCATTGGAGAGCACATACCCTGTGAGAAGGATCTAATAGGGTGCTAACCTGTCAACGATCTATTTTTAAAAATAGTGAAACCGGAACACTGCTGTTATTGTATATAAGTGTTATTGTGCTGGTTCAGGAAATCAGCATCATTTGTATGCATATCACCAAACTATGCAGTAAAGTGCTTTACATAAACATTGCTCAGCAAGCCATACGATCAGTTTAAAAACATAGCGTTAATCTCATATAAGGTGATTATTTGCAACTGTGTAAGGTTTAACTCCGTTTGTGGTATATATATATCGAGTACCTCAATTTTCCTAAATTGAGGTTGCAATCACTTGCTATCTAGCTGATCACCAAGACACTTTATTTTCATCACTCAGGTATATCGCGTTAGGTATCGCATACATCTCGGTGATCCGCGTTATTAATCATTTACATCACATTGATCAGTGTAATGTATCATATACGTCACAGTAATCCGCGTTTACGTACAATGATGATTTCTGAAACACTGCACGATTCATCATCCTTAACGACTCTTTGTATTGGTGTTGGCTAGTAACGAAAAGGTACATTGAATTGATTGGGCAATTTCATAAATCTAGCAGAATGAATGAGAAACATAACCGACGAGTCCCCTACAACGAGTTTAAATCAATACTGCCATTGATCATGAAATAAATCATATTCAGCAATATGCAGATAACAACTCGATAACGACTGCAATATTGTACTATGATACATACACAAATCGGAATTGTTTGCTCGGTCGTGATCCATAATTCATCCCGTTAGGTATTGAATTATCCAAGTGTGCATACAACCGACCAATAAAACGCACCAAAGCTACAGTGTTTAAGGACATCATTTGATATATGGTTGCTGACATTATATGGTGCCGCTCTCTCGTTCAATGATGTGATGAGAAGTTGGGTCATTGTCGGCAGAATGTGGCTCTCTGTTTTAAATAGAAGATTGCCGATGCACTACGCACATAAACTAGCGGCAAGGTTTTCGATGAAGTTGTTTCTTTGCGTAGAAATAAAGATTGGTGACCTTCGACTGCTGGATTGTATATCTATAGTGACCCATTATGCTATCTCGCAACATGAAACAGCCATGGGTTAAAGTTACCAAGTGGTCTATCTACATGCAGGTTCCAATCGACGGTTGGCGTGTCAGTAAGGAATGTGCGTTGCGGGTGTGTGTTACTTAGTGCCAGACAGCCCTTAAAACGCAGATGATTCACATATTGCATGGCAAAGACTTCCATCCGAGATCGTGAACAAGAACGAATGAGCAACATCTGTCATACTCTGGCTATGACACTTGTGCACGGTCGTTAGGCATCAGGGGGATCTACCAGTGGCTGTAAGCAAGCAATATCAATTGAAACCGAAAACAAGACCAGATGAGGTAAGATCACCTTGTACGTAGTGCCCTTGCCATTGCCTTATACTCTACCAGTATTTCTTTTACTTAATCAAACTTAACGCCAGCTCACAGTCCTAAAACAAACATCTACATACGCGGAGAATATGTATGCTGCATTTTTCTGATGGATTTCCTAGAGAAATATATACAATAATTGTTGTACTCGTGAGGCATTTACACCCCGTGCATGCATATATATTATATATTATTATATGATGATCTCTAGCGAAACCATGTCTTACTAGGCATCTTCTACTACATGCACATTAACGAAACATGTGATTCTCTATTACCTCGTTTATAATGAAATCGCATATATATATATTATATATATATACTATCAAATATATATATATACATATGCATATTTTGTGTATATATAAATATGCAAATATATATATATATATATATATGCATATGTATACACACACATATATATATATATATATGATTGATATATATATATATCTTCGCACATATATATATGTATGTATATTTATATTTATATATATATATCTACAAATATATATCAATATGTATATATATTTATATACATTATATATATATATATATATATATATATATATATATATATATATATATATATGTATTCATATACACATACACAAATTTATATATTTTTATATACATATATATATACATATATATAAATATATGCAAACACACATATATATAATATATATTTATCGTTAAATATATATATATATATATATATGTATATATATACACATATATATTTTATATATTTATATGTATTTATATAAATATATATATATATTTATATATATTTATATATATATTTATGTATATATGTAATTATATACATATATATATATTTATTAATATTTATATACATATATATATATGTATACATATATATGAATATATGCACACACACATAATGTATATATAATATATATACATGTATATATATGTATATATATGTATATATATATATATATATATATATATCTATATATATGAATGTATATATATATATAGATATATATATATATACATATATATATATATATATATATATATATATATATATATATATATACATATATATATATATATATATATATATATATATATATATATATATATATATATATATATATATATATATATATACCTATATGTCGATAACGTGAAATTAACTACATGAATTATAGCTACGCTTATACTTAGCAGGCATAATCTTATCATACGCTTCCGTCGCAAAGTTAAATATAGAATGACTGACAATCATTGCTATTTTAAGTTCAAGAGCGCATATATTATATGTATGACTTTAAAGCCATTAAAAATGTCTTTAATTGGAACGATGATATTAAATACCGTCGTTTTTGTACGTATGGAATCATTTACATTTTAACTAAACATTACGTGACAAACAATGGAACGGATTTAATGCACCTGCCACCTTTGTCTTCAATGACTGGAGGGTAGGTGAAAGGCAACTTTTAATGGATATGAAATGAGCACATAATGTGCAAATATATCTTTACAGCCTCAATAAGTAAAAACAATTTCAAAGGTGCATTAGTCTTACACAAGCAATAACCAATGTGTGTCATGTTGCCCTTGGCAATCCGTGAATGGGATGAATTGTTATTGCTACACGATGTCATAAACACTGTTATTCCTGTTGACCACCGACGCAGTTGACAGAGAGAGTAGTGTTCATCAAGGTAGTTTCGGCATATTTACATCAATAATATGCCAAACTTTCTGTGCATAGACCCCTTAGCCAGAATTAGCCACCCATATCGATAATGCTTAGTCTTACCGGTGTTAACAACATGAGACCACGTGCGAGATCTTTCTAGGACGCAATTCCTAGATTGCACACTTGTTGAATAGTAAAAAAACGCTTAGGCTAAATATGATGGAATAAAACATTTTAATGCTATTTGTTATGCTCTCATACATGTACTATGGATTGATTTTTACATTTAAATTCAGATATGATATTTTGGATATGTAAACCTAGAGTTATTTCAACATAGCCATATGAGATATCGAGCACATGGAGCAAGCCGAATGTTTTGTTGACTATTGTTAAATCTGGCTATATAGTGAAGTGACATAATCAATTGGATTTTATCACCACGCTAGATTGGTTATCTAACAATGTTCATCGCCTTGTGGTGCTGTTTAAAATTCATATGCTTTTCGGCTTTTCGAAGCTTTGCGAGGTCCGTGATAATAGAAATAGCTGCTGAACCTTTACATAAGGACCTCACTAACATATAGGATATTTTAACACGAAGCAGAGTTTAGCATTAATGCGGAGCATGAGTTTGATGCTCAACCAATATTTCATTACACTTAGGCATGCACGCATGTTATTAAATAACCAAATTGATAACTAATTATGTCCTTATAAGCTTAGCAAGGTTTATGCCTTGTTTTATCGTGGCATTTGAATCAGCATAACCAAGCAGATTTATATCAATGTAACCACCATACCAGCTTACAAGCATTGTTAACCCGGTGAATTGACAATATAGCTGTCACGATGGCTTGCATCACAAAATTAAATGCAAAACAATCCAGTATGACCTTAATGAATAAATAATTAGGTACTATATGAAACGTATGGATCCAACCTTGATATCTGTACTTCATTTGGTCAGGATATAATCGCACGTTGTGTATTAGCATTTGCGGCCAAAAGAAACTGGATATTGCAATCTGAATCAACCACTCTATATTCATGGTTTTCATTGACAAGTCTGAGCAGTTTACGCTGCCAGTCAATCAAGCCGGCGACTTTACATCATCCAAGCACGCATGACTTAGCCCAGGTTATTGATGACGTCGATGAAATGTACCGATGGATATGCGTATATGTTAAGGAATATTGACTAAATGATTATGTTATACCTGACTGGAAGGCAAGTAATTGTCATTGCAGCGCGTCAAAGCATATGTAAGGTTTTATAGTACATGCACGTAATATATTTTCCAATAGGTAAACATAATCACAGTTGGTTAATTCGAGATTGCTATTTATGTGGAACAAAAGGTTGATAAAGCTTGTCTGTGATTGGAATCACAACATGTTGTCCATATCAAGCACCCAGTTGTATATTTCGTTAAATTAAAGCAATAAACGGCCGTTTTTTTACCAACTTTGATGGTGCCATACAGACGAGAAGTCCAGCTGTCTATAAGGTGATATATCAGCCTTATGCCGTATGGTATTAATTACTGTCATTACTACAGTATGGTTGGTAGATATGGACAGTCGACCGGAGCACATAGATGTTGAGGCCTGTAATCATCTTATGATCAGGAACGTAAGTGAGCTAGACGACTGCTGGCGTCTCGGCGTCAATTGGGCTTTGTTACAGTGTCAATTGACCATATTTCAGAGTTATTATCAATACGGCTCCTTGTCGAGAAGCAGCTTCGATAATGTTCCTTCCATTAACATTATTGATCATAAAGATAAGTTACTCCAGGGATATGTATATTGCCCATACTACTTGTTTAACGATATGCAGTTATCATGAATAATGTCCGTGTTACCGGTCCCGTGTTAATTCTTCTTTTAACTCAGTAATTTAAGAGAGAGTGTTGATAAAAATATACCGACCATCCAAATCGTTTTACTTATGCATATCGTGGGCTGATATGACTATGATCAATCTCCTAACACAAATCTGTGCCCTTTGCTATGTCGTTACGAATGTGGGGCATTGTTATTGTAAATGCCAATGTGATAGCCAACCAAAGAGTGTGTGGCACCAATTATGTTGTATATTAACTTGGTCATTTTAACACATGCACTGACTATACATTTGTTGTTATTGCTTGAAGCAACCTGCATCATTCACATTTAGCATTGATATGCGAATACAATTGCTTACCCAACCATCTCTATCACAACGAACACCGATTGAACCTGATACATGTATTAGGTTTTAGGCAATTCACTGATTAAACCCCAAAAACATAATATGGGCTTATGTGACCATAGCGTAACAATATAATGACTTGTTGTCAAATTCTACTTGAATATTTCTCTAAATGTCATTGGTTTGAAACGATATATCTTTAGATTCAAGTCAATAAAATACGCAGCTGCTTGTTCACAAGCCAGCTACCTTACAACACCAACAAACAGATGGATGTAGACATTATAACACGAAACAGGGGTAACATTATAAATTCGTCCCGTTGTTTATTTACATATCTAGCGAACGATTAACCGAAATTCTTTGTATAAGCAAATAAAATAATACAACTATTTGCATTTAAGTCAATGCACACAGCAACAGACATAATTGTATTGATGTAAGCCCAAATAGATGTTTTTTTTTGTATCCGCTAATGCAAAGCAGTTCGGTTAATCGCTCGTTAGATAGGTAAACCAACAACTGGACGGATAAATAATATCACCACTATATATATATATATATATATATATATATATATATATAGATATATATATATAGAGAGATATATATATATATATAGAGATATATATATTATATATATATATATATATATATACATATATATAGATCTATATAGATATAATATATATATATATCTATATATATATATATATATATAGATATATATAATATAATATATATATATATCTGTATATATATATATATTTAAATATACATGTAAATATATATATACATAAATATAAATATATGTACATACATAAATATATGTATGTGCGTATGTGCGTGTGTGTTTAAATCTATATATATATATGTATATATATATATATATATATATATATATATATATATATATATATATATATATATATAGATATATATATATATATATATATATATATATATATATATATATATATATATATATATATATATATATATATAAGCGCGTGTTTATAAATGTCTCAATATAGCGTAACGAGTTAGTGGGGACATGTTACCTTACGACAAACTGTTGCGTATTTTAACTACAATATGCGGAGAGGATGCAATCGTAAACACACGGGAACTTTTCAGACGGAAACCTTTAGACCTAAATATCGGCTAAATATCGCATTTCTCATTCCCTCCTCAGTGTATCGTAGGTGCTATTCATGTATCAGCAATACAGACGAAACCTTTTATTACAATACACTGACTTGAATAGTGTATTACATTTAATGAACACAGGTGACAATCCGTACATATTTGCCTGAATAAGGATTGGCAACGTTTGAAATTCCAATTCTTTTGTCATTAATTGCCCACATAGAAATGTCGGTGATAATAAATGTAGCGGTTGGACACCACTATCTGGTTTTATTCCCCTCAAATGGCAGAAGGGTCAGTCATAATGATAGTCGAATTCTAAAAAAATTTTCGGTAGGGTTGCGAGCTACGTATTCAATCATGTGAATAAAAACAGATAATTAAATGTAACGGTTGAACACCACTATCTGGTTTCATTACCCTCAAATGGCAGAATGGTCAGTGAAAATGATAGTCGAATTCTTAAAACTTTTTCTGTAGGGTTGAGTAATCAATTATGTGAATACAAACAGATAATTACATTTTTTACTGCTCTATAAATGAGATAGGAACTAACATAATCTATCGTATGCTATTTCTCTGGTTGAACGTTATCGGCATTGTAAACAGATGTATAACTTGCAGCAAATATTAAGCTGCCAATCTATTACTCACCATGCCAATCGTGAGCAAAATGACGGAATTATCAAAACAAATCTACGGATTATTATACTCAGATATAAAGGGCGCATGGATCCAACTTGGGTGTGTAGTGTGTTTACGTGGTCATGCATTTCATGGCAAAAGACGTTAAGTAGTGCTAATATTGAATTCAGTACTGATTGATTCGTGAGAAGACACGCATTCACAGCTCAAAGCTTGACCAGCTCTTTGATCACAACTGGAGCACAAGTGGCTTCAATTAGCGATATCAAATTAAATCTTGTGTAGGCGATCATAAAAGTCCCCTGTTTAATAAACACCAGAATGATGTTTTTTTTTGGTTGATGAATTGGCAAATGAGAATACGAAACATGGATTTATACTTACAAATATATGATAGTAGATCACCATGATCCGCTAATATTATATTTAATATATGGCAACTGGCGAGGCGCTGAAAACGAAAAGTCTACTAATGTTATTAACTTTATGATAAAATATTAACTGATAACACATAAAATGCAATAAATATCAAATCAATTACTTTGCGTTTGCACAAATCCGCATTATGCGAAGCGAATGCATTTGATAGGTTAGGCCTGCATCATTTAATCATTGAATGCGTGCTGCACAGCAAATTAAACTTTTCTTTTAATTGAAATATGGAAGTGCGTTAGAAGCGAATATAACTCTCAGGTATTTGACGTGGTAGTAATCAAGTGATGACTCAGCCAAAATGAAGCTACAGGGATTTAGAGATTGTAAGTGACGATGGAACGAAGGATTTGTAATTGTTCCGTCAAATATTCATAATACGGCATGATACATTTTGTTCATCTCAGACAAATGTGGTAATAAAGTGACAGAAAAATCATGTAAAAAGGTAAACTTATGTTGCCCAAAAATTGGCGGCTCTCACTCTACTTGCAAAGATGATTTTAAGGTCATCTGTAATGTATAATACATCTGTGATACAATAATTAGATATACTAGTGTTCAGATGTTGAACTTACAAATGTAGTATTGCCAAACATCTTGAATTGATAGGGACGATGGAGACCAGAATCATACGTCAATGCAGCTGACTCGTGGTTTCGCTGATGGTAGTGCTCTGACGCCACGCATGTTGATATACACAAGTTCTGATATGGATATGATTTGAACCATCCCCCTCGGATCTTGGTTATCATCACACCTTTCCCCAATCTTTCTGTAGCAAATTGCTAATTGGTTGAGGTTAGTGATAAAATAGTACAGAAATATACAAGAAATATAAGAGAACGACAGCTGAGCGTAACACACGCTGCCTAAAAACCTCTTGGTGTAAACATCAATATTGCTATTTATCATGGAAGGAATCATATTCAATCAAATTCGAATGACGACCGAATCGGCTAGCCTGCAAATGCTACAATGATAATCCCCTAAAGCGGATTATGCGCATTGTTACCATGCCTGAAGTAATCCATCTGTTGCAATACATTTACAATACCTCATTGAAATACAAGACACCACTGTATCTCATACAATTAATTAATTAATTGAAAGCTTGGTTACATGACATATGGGTGATATAAACGTGATATATTTGCGTATTATATCTACTTATGACCGATGTATGAGACTCAACATATGTCTCTGAGTGGGTAAATTTCAGAGTGCTTATCAATATTGATCAAGTCACGATTAAAAACATCGCCCGACGCACCTATGCTAAATTGGATGAGGTATGGTATGACATATTCATCAAAGAACAAGACCAGTACTTTATTCACCCCAAGGTACGGTGGCACCGATTTATTTGCTGGGTTTTTTTCTTCTTCATGTTGGCGTAAACATTGACAGCAATTCACGATAAAGCATGCCTAAGTTAATTCATTTGGCTTAGACTATCAACGTGACACGAGTTACAATAATTTTCAGATATATTAACATTTACTAAAAAATCTAGCATGAATCTGCGTTGAATAATGAGAGATTTGTTTGCATACACTAAATGCAAGTCGTCTTTGAAAATATAAACTTGAACATTAAAGTTCTTTCCAATGTCGGCAGTGCAATTGCATCAGGTCACAGTTTTAAGTATTAAGTCTGCATCTAATTGTTTGTTTTCATTGTATCAAGGGACGATTATTTTATCCGGCGGTTGAATTATGCCTCGTCAAGGATGTATTGCATCAATGGCTATTTAAAAGCAAAGATAACTTGCTGCACATTCAAGGTAATTGCATCGTATCTTTTAATTAAGGACAATTAATCCTATTTTTGAGTGAAAAGCTTGATTCTACATTTGGCATGATGTGGAGGATGTTTTTTTAGGATATAGCATACGTGATGATTAACAAAACTAAAATGGTTTGTGCTACTATTGGCTTCTCTCGGTGAAATACATTAATTGCCGATAATAAAACATGAATGTGTGCTTAGTGTGCATCACATGTCCACCAATGAATGACAAGCACAATGTGTGAAGCCTTCAGGACCTTATATGCCTTACAAATATGCTTTTCTGTTATTCAATGAAGCTTCAAGTTGCATTGATTTTATGCCACATGTCGGCATATTAAAAGCACTTCTACTTACATAAGTATTGACATTAACAAACCTTGCTTTTATTCGGGATTGGCATCCGTTGAATCAGTTCCGCGCTTTACAAAGGATGACGTTAATTGCAAGAGGGCCCGAATGACAGATGGATGTTAACATACTCTTTGTTTGTTCCATGTCGTACACATTGAAAGTTAATTTGCCTGCCATAAACAGTCATTTTTAAAATTCAACAGGGCGGACCAAGTCATATTCTTAGCCAGCTAATACCTTAATAGCATTATTGACGACCTCATGAAAGTAAATGGTGTATGCAGGATACGATTAGGAACAAATGTCACGTCCCCCAATGCAATCAATAGGATTGAGTTTATTATAAACTATATATTATTAATAGATGGTGGAATTCTTATCATTTAAATTGATATCATCACGTGTCAACTTTGATTCAAGTTCCAAATCTTGCACATCGATGACATTTGTATTTGTTACACCGCTATTAGATGCCGACCAATTTAACGACAATATACCGAACTTCTCCTGTTTATTACATGCATTGGAGAGCACATACCCTGTAAGAAGGATCTAATAGGGTGCAAAACTGTCAACGATCTATTTTTAAAAATAGTGACACCGCAACACTGTTGTTATTGTGTATAGTGTTATTGTGCTGGTTCAGGAAATCAGCATCATTGGTATGCATATCACCAAACTATGCAGTAAAGTGCTTTACATAAACATTGTTCAGTAAGCCATACTATCAGTTTAAAGACATAGCGTCAATCTCATATAAGGTGATTATTTGCAACTGTGTACGGTTTAACTCCGTTTGTGGTATATATATATCGAGTACCTCAATTGTCCAAAATTGAGGTAGCAATCACTTGCTATCTAGCTGATCACCAAGACACTTTATTTTCATCACTCAGGTATATCGCGTTAGGTATCGCATACATCTCCGTGATCCGCGTTATTAATCATTTACATCACATTGATCAGTGTAATGTATCATATACGTCACAGTAATCCGCGTTTACGTACAATGATGATTTCTTAAACACTGCGTGTTCATCATCCTGAACGACTCTTTGTATTGATGGTGGCTATTAACGAAAAGGTACATTGAACTGATTGGGCAATTTCATAAATCTAGCAGAAGAAAGAGAAACATAACCAACGATTCCCCTACAACGAGTTAACATCAATACTGCCATTGATCATGAAATAAATCATGTTCAGCAATATGCAGATGGCAACTCGATAGCGCTTGCGATATTGTACTATGATATATACACAAATCGGAATTGTTTGCTTGGTCGTGATCCATAATTCATCCCGTTAGGTATTGAAATATCCAAGTGTGCATACAACCGACCAATAAAACGCACCTAAGCTACAGTGTTTAAGGACATCATTTGATATATGGTTGCTGACATTATATGGTGCCGCTCTGTCGTTCAATGATGCGATGAGAAGTTGGGTCATTGTCGGCATAATGTAGCTCTCTGTTTTAAATAGAAGATTGCCGATGCACTACGCACATAAACTAGCTGCAAGGTTTTCGAAGACGTTGTTTCTTTTCGTAGAAATAAAGATCGGTGAACTTCGACTGCTGGATTGTATATCTATAGTGACCCATTATGCTATCTCGCTAGATGAAACGGCCATGGGCTAAAGTTACCAAGTGGTCTATCTACATGCAGGTTCCAATCGACGGTTGGCGTGTCAGTAAGGAATGTGCGTTACGGGCGTGTCTTACTTAGTGCCAGGCAGCGCTTAAAACGCAGGTGATTCACATATTGCATGGCAAAGACATCCATCCGAGATCGTTAACAAGAACTAATGAGCAACATCTGTCATACTCTGGCTATGACACCTGTGCACGGTCGTTAGGCATCAGGGGGATCTACCAGTGGCTGTAAGCAAGCAAGTTCAATTGAAACCGAAAACAAGATCAGATGAGGTAAGATCACCTTGTACGTAGTGCCCTTGCCATTGCCTTATACTCTAACAGTATTTCCTTTACTTAATCAAACTTAACGCCAGCTCACAGTCCTAAAACAAACATCTACATACGCGGAGAATATGTATGCTGCATTTTTCTGGTGGATTTCCTAGAGAAATATATACAATAATTGTTGTATTCGTGAGGCATTTACACCCCGTGCATGCATATATATTATATATTATTATATGATGATCTCTAGCGAAACCATGTCTTACTAGGCATCTTCTACTACATGCACTTAACGAAACATGTGATTCTCTATTACCTCGTTTACAATGAAATCGCATATATATATTTATATATATACTATATATATACTATCAAATGAATGTATATATATACATAGATATATACATGTATACATGCATATTTTGTGTATATTTAAATATGCAAATATATATATATATATATATATATATATATATGCATATGTATACACATATAAATATATATATATATATATTGATATATATATATATATATATTCGCACATATATATATGTATGTATATTTATATTTATATATATATATCTACAAATATATCAATATGTATATATATATATATTATATATATATATATATATATATATATATATATATATATATATATATATATGTATTCATATACATATACAAATTTATATATTTTTATATACATATAAATATACATATAAATAAATATATGCAAACACACATATATATAATATATATTTATCGTTAAATATATATATATATGTATATATATGTATATATACACATATATTTTTATATATTTATATGTATTTATATAAATATATATATATTTATATATATTTATATATATATTTATGTATATATGTAATTATATACATATATATATTTATTGATATTTATATACATATATATATATATATATGTATACATATATATGAATATATGCACACACACATATATGTATATATAATATATATACATGTATATATATGTATATATATGTATATATATATATATATAAATATATATCTCTATATATATATATAATATATATATATATATATATATATATATATATATATATATATATATATATATATATATATCTATATATATATATATCTATATATATATATATATATATATATATATATATACCTATATGTCGATAACGTGAAAATAACTACATGAATAATACTACGCTTATACTTAGCAGGCATAATCTTATCATACGCTTCCGTCGCAAAGTTAAATATAGAATGACTGACAATCATTGCTATTTAAAGTTCAAGAGCGCATATATTGTATGTATGACTTTAAAGCCATTAAAAATGTCTTTAATTTGAACGATGATATTAAATACCGTCGTTTTTGTACGTATGGAATCATTTACATTTTAACTAAACATTACGTGACAAACAATGGAACGGATTTAATGCACCTGCCACCTTTGTCTTCAATGACTGGAGGGTAGGTGAAAGGCAACTTTTAATGGATATGAAATGAGCACATAATGTGCAAATATATCTTTACAGCCTCAATAAGTAAACACAATTTCAAAGGTGCATTAGTCTTACACAAGCAATAACCAATGTGTGTCATGTTGCCCTTGGCAATCCGTGAATGGGATGAATTGTTATTGCTACACGATGTCATAAACACTGTTATTCCTGTTGACCACCGACGCAGTTGACAGAGAGAGTAGTGTTCATCAAGGTAGTTTCGGCATATTTACATCAATAATATGCCAAACTTTCTGTGCATAGACCCCTTAGCCAGAATTAGCCACCCATATCGATAATGCTTAGTCTTACCGGTGTTAACAACATGAGACCACGTGCGAGATCTTTCTAGGACGCAATTCCTAGATTGCACACTTGTTGAATAGTAAAAAAACGCTTAGGCTAAATATGATGGAATAAAACATTTTAATGCTATTTGTTATGCTCTCATACATGTACTATGGATTGATTTTTACATTTAAATTCAGATATGATATTTTGGATATGTAAACCTAGAGTTATTTCAACATAGCCATATGAGATATCGAGCACATGGAGCAAGCCGAATGTTTTGTTGACTATTGTTAAATCTGGCTATAGTGAAGTGACATAATCAATTGGATTTTATCACCACGCTAGATTGGTTATCTAACAATGTTCATCGCCTTGTGGTGCTGTTTAAAATTCATATGCTTTTCGGCTTTTCGAAGCTTTGCGAGGTCCGTGATAATAGAAATAGCTGCTTAACCTTTACATAAGGACCTCACTAACATATAGGATATTTTAACACGAAGCAGAGTTTAGCATTAATGCGGAGCATGAGTTTGATGCTCAACCAATATTTCATTACACTTAGGCATGCACGCATGTTATTAAATAACCAAATTGATAACTAATTATGTCCTTATAAGCTTAGCAAGGTTTATGCTTTGTGTTATCGTGGCATTTGAATCAGCATAACCAAGCAGATTTATATCAATGTAACCACCATACCAGCTTACAAGCATTGTTAACCCGGTGAATTGACAATATAGCTGTCACGATGGCTTGCATCACAAAATTAAATGCAAAACAATCCAGTATGACCTTAATGAATAAATAATTAGGTACTATATGAAACGTATGGATCCAACCTTGATATCTGTACTTCATTTGGTCAGGATATAATCGCACGTTGTGTATTAGCATTTGCGGCCAAAAGAAACTGGATATTGCAATCTGAATCAACCACTCTATATTCATGGTTTTCATTGACAAGTCTGAGCAGATTACGCTGCCAGTCAATCAAGCCGGCGACTTTACATCATCCAAGCACGCATGACTTAGCCCAGGTTATTGATGACGTCGATGAAATGTACCGATGGATATGCGTATATGTTAAGGAATATTGACTAAATGATTATGTTATACCAGACTGGAAGGCAAGTAATTGTCATTGCAGCGCGTCAAAGCATATGTAAGGTTTTATAGTACATGCACGTAATATATTTTCCAATAGGTAAACATAATCACAGTTGGTTAATTCGAGATTGCTATTTATGTGGAACAAAAGGTTGATAAAGCTTGTCTGTGATTGGAATCACAACATGTTGTCCATATCAAGCACCCAGTTGTATATTTCGTTAAATTAAAGCAATAAACGGCCGTTTTTTTACAAACTTTGATGGTGCCATACAGACGAGAAGTCCAGCTGTCTATAAGGTGATATATCAGCCTTATGCCGTATGGTATTAATTACTGTCATTACTACAGTATGACTGGTAGGTATGGGCAGTCGATCGGAGCACGTTGAGGCCTGTAATCATCTTATGATCAGGAACGTAAGTGAGCTAGACGACTGCTGGCGTCTCTGCGTCAACTGGGCTTAGTTACCGTGTCAATTGACCATATTTCAGAGTTATTATCAATACGGCTCCTTGTCGAGAAGCAGCTTCGATAATGTTCCTTCCATTAACATTATTGATCATAAAGATAAGTTACTCCAGGGATATGTATATTGCCCATACTACTTGTTCAACGATATGCAGTTATCATGAATAATGTCCGTGTTACCGGTCCCGTGTTAATTCTTCTTTCAACTCAGTAATTTAAGAGAGAGTGTTGATAAAAATATACCGACCATCCAAATCGTTTTACTTATGCATATCGTGAGCTGATATGACTATGATCGATCTCCTAACACAAATCTTCGCCATTTGCTATGTCGTTAGGAATGTGGGGCATTGTTATTGTATATGCCAATGTGATAGCCAGCCAAAGAGTGTGTGGCACCAATTATCTTGCATATTAATTTGGTCATTTTAACACATGCAGTGACTATACATTTATTGTTATTGCTTGAAGCAACCTGCATCATTCATATTTAGCATTGATATGCGAATACAATTGCTTACCCAACCATCTCTATCAAAACAAACACCGATTGAACATGATACATGTATTAGGTTTTAGGCAATTCACTGATTAAACCCCAAAAACATAATATGGGCTTATGTGACCATAGCGTAACAATATAATGACTTGTTGTCAAATTCTACTTGAATATTTCTTCTAAATGTCATTGGTTTGAAACGATATAACTTTAGATTCAAGTCGATAAAATACGCAGCTGCCTGTTCACAAGCCAGCTACCTTACAACACCAACAAACAGATGGATGTAGACATTATAACACGAAACAGGGGTAAAATTATAAATTCGTCCCGTTGTTTATTTACATATCTAGCGAACGATTAACCGAAATTCTTTGCATAACCAAATGAAATGATACAACTATTTGCATTTAAGTCAATGCAAACAGCAACAGACATAATTGTATTGATGTAAGCCCAAATAAATTTTTGTTGGTATCCGCTAATGCAAAGCAGTTCGGTTAATCGCTCGTTAGATAGGTAAACATACAACTGGACGGATAAATAATATTACCACCACACTATATATATATATATATATATATATATATATATATATATATATATATATATATATATATATATAGAGATATATATATATATATATATGTATATATATATATACATACATATATATATGGATATATATTTACATATATATATATATATATAAAAAATATATATATATATATATATATATATATATATTTAAATATACATGTAAAATATATATACATAAATATAAATATATGCACATACATAAATATATGTATGTGCGTATGTGCGTGTGTGTTTAAATCTATCTATATATATATATATATCATATATATATATATATATATATATATATATATATATATATATATACATATATATATATATATATATATGTATATATATATATATATATATATTATATATATATATATATGTATACATTTACAATTAGTATTGTAAGCTGTATATAAGGGTTCATTGTCTTGCGATGCTGTTTAAAGCTTACGTATTTTGTGCCTCCGTTTAGAGGGGCTATGAGATCATTCCGTCATTAATATTTGCTCACACTCATTTAACATAACGTAAAAATAAATTGTCTCGAGCACCAATCCAAGTCAGCTTAATATATCTCAGTCGCATTGACATGATGACCCTCTTTTTTAAAGCGCGTGTTTATAAATGTCTCAATGTAGCGTAACGAGTTAGTGGGGACATGTTACCTTACGACAAACTGTTGCGTATTTTAACTACAATATGCGGAGAGGATGCAATCGTAAACACACGGGAACTTTTCAAACGGAAACCTTTAGACCTAAATATCGGCTAAATATCGCATTTCTCATTCCCTCCTCAGTGTATCGTAGGTGCTATTCATGTATCAGCAATACAGACGAAACCTTTTATTACAATACACTGACCTGAATAGTGTATTACATTTAATACACAGGTTAATCCGTACAATTTGCCACAGGATTGGCAACGTTTGAACAATCCTTCGTGTAATTGCCCATATAGAAATGCCTGATAATAAATGTAGGATTGGACACCACTAACTGGTTTGAAATTCCAAATGGCAGAAGGGTCAGTCATAATGATAGTCGAATTCTAAAAAAAACTTTTTCTGTAGGGTTGCGAGTTACGTATTCAATCATGTGAATACAAACAGATAATTAAATGTAACGGTTGAACACCACTATCTGGTTTCATTGCCCTCAAATGGCAGAATGGTCAGTGAAAATGATAGTCGAATTCTTAAAACTTTTTCTGTAGGGTTGCGTATTCAATTATGTGAATCCAAACACATAATTAAATTTTTTACTGCTCTATAAATGAGATAGGAACTAACATAATCTATCGTATGCTATTTCTCTGGTTGAACGTTATCGGCATTGTAAACAGATGTATAACTTGAAGCAAACATTAAGCTGCCAATCTATTACTCACCATGCCAATCGTGAGCAAAATGACGGAATTATCAAAACAAATCTACGGATTATTATACATAGATATTAAGGGCGCATGGATCCAACTTGGGTGTGTAGTGTATTTACGTGGTCATGCATGTCATGGCGAAAGACGTTAAGTAATGCTAGTATTGAATTTGTACAACATGTATATCAGTAGAAAAGATTTGAAGCGGCGACAAGAGCATGCGGCAAGTATTTTGACTTATTATATGACGCCCATTCTTTTGGGCAATGTGCGTCATGTGTAGGTCTTACAAAGGAGGAAATGTGCTTTATCGGCTCATACCCGCGCCTTATGGAGTGTAAACATTTCACTTGCGACCTGTGATGTTAATAGAGCGAGGCATATATAGTTGTGGGCGTGGGCAGCCTAACGTCAGGACTGTTGTGTATAGCAATGTAATGGTAACCATTTATACGCTCTCTTCAGCACAGTCGGACGGGTGAGCCTGAACTGATAAATTTTAGGCGTTTCTTCCCTGAACAGGCTGGTTGATATGTTACACCAATGAACAGCTGAAACAGTTACAAATACATACAAAAAGATGACAATCCTTGATAGCATTTTTTATTTGAATGGGTCCCACTAGTTTGCATTGGATGCAAATTTAGGTCGAGTAAATCTAATGAACTCTTCCACAAAATATCCCAATGTTGTGTGATATTCATAGCCTTGTGGGAAAGTTATTTGTTCGTCGATGATTGATCCAACTATTGATTACAGAACAATTTAGTTACGATTTCATGATTGGTGGCACGACAAATGGTATATTGCGTACATCCAAGCTAGTGAACATAAACATAGTTGGTATAACGCTTGGTCAACTCATCGATATAACTATTAGCTGCTATGTTCATTACGAGAAGTCTCTTGTAACACTCGAGAATTGAAAAACGCTTAAGGACTTTAGAGGAACAAATCAGCTCTCTACGACTGCGTTGGTTCCTTTGCTAGGGTATCGACTTTTTGTATAATAGCCAGTTACCTTTTAACGCACTCAAACCATGCAATTGTGCACATAATTGCTTTTACTTATTACGAGCCACTGACCAATAAATACATTCTCATGGCTGTTAATTAGCATATAAAAGACGGTACAGCTGGCAAAACACGTTATGCTAAACAATATTTCTCAAATGACCAATACTAAGAGGCTTTGGGCGTGGTTGGGCTTACAGAAGCGATGAAACTCTCTCGCCCAAATATATGGCTTATCGGATTCTCATTTTGCCGAGCTAGTAGTAATAGCTACAACATAATAAGACAGCAATGTAATACTTAAGTTAATGCTTTAAGCCAAAAGATATGTAGATTAAAAGTAATGACATGCTGAGCGTATCACTGAGATGAACTTCTTAAGGAAGTACCTTCTGAAAGCAAAATAAATGTAAGTTTACATATATATTTGAAGGGATATCCACATGAACACATGTTTAAATCATGTGAATGTAAGATGCTTACATAAAACTCATGTTTAGAATCTAAGAACAAAGTCACCGGAATAGCAAGAATGATGGCACGTAACGAGGTCATTGTTATGTTATTGCTAGTATTCGATATCTTATAAATATCAGTGTGCAGGTTTCCAGCATTTAATGCTCTGTGCAAAATAGCAATTACGCAGCTGAAATCAAATGATATTTAGAACAAAACCTATATCTAACTTTAGGACAACGCAGAGGTTAAGATTTTGTTTTGTAACCAGAGTAAGATTTTTAACCGGTCATTCATTGCCTTTGGGCACCTCGTATTCTATATAGATAGGGTGTCCTAGTTTAGTTTGGTATATCCCTTGAGTTATCGTAGCAATTTAATCAACATAAACAACGCATATTAATATCCTTTTATCTACTGTTAGAACCTACACGGAGAGCAAATCTATTGCATTAATAACTATGGCTTACTCCAAAGCTTGTAAACAACCTCTGACGAATAAAGCTCTTGCTGCTTTACGTGAATTTTACACATCGTCCCTTGCTGTTCGTACTTTATAATGCAATGTATATGAACATTTAAAACATATATGCCCGGAATCTCAATGCTGCATTTTCAACCACCCATTCTTTTCAGTCTTAACCATATTCATGGTTACCATTGACATATTGCTACGTTCAACTCACATTCGATCGATTATGCATCATTAGCATCACTTGACAGCTTCAACAAGGGATTTATTCTTTGATTTCCGATTTTTTCAGCATTCAGGATGCAGAGAATGAGTATATAAGGTGCAATTTACTGATATTGTCAGAAAGTACAGTATTAGTGACATCAACTTGAATTCAAATAGTTACTGGATAAGAATCGTTTAAATGTAACGAATTTTTTTCTATCAGGGAACTTCTTAATAAACCAAAACAATTGCTTCACTTACACCTGTGAGTGTACCAGTATTTACAATCTAAGCATTTGACTTATCATAGATAATCAGGACAAATGGGGTGTACGACAATGGAATTTGATTTTGCTGCTATGTTAATGCAGGTATTAGAAAGAATAACAACGACTGAGTGGTGCCTCGAGTTCATGCTATGCCGTGCGTCTAACGCCCACTTGTGCACCAAACGTAATTCATCAAATCATCTCAAATTTATGAGACCATCTATTTGGGCACAGCCTCTTTGTCAACATATATTTTTAAACATGTGTTTGAAAGCAGTTAGTAAATTCGACTAAATAATTGATTTGACGTTGATAAAACTTAACCTGACTTGAAAGCACCTCGGGATGACAGAGCTCATTGAACATGGTTCAGGATCTTTAAGCAATGCGTGCAGCTATGTATATAAAACCCTATATGTAAAACAGCTGTGTACATCCCAGTTGACACATCAAACTACATCTGCGACGTCAAGAAGAAAGAAATAGAGAAGCTAGACGTCCTGATTACCTTTACATGTATGCGGTTGAGGATATTCATTTCTTCGTCTTGGTCGAACAATATTAACGTGCACTTAATGAACTTATGATCATGGATTAAAAGTGAGAACAGGCTCACATGTTTACGGAGACGACCAGCAACAAGGGGCTGGTTGAGCAGGAGGGTGTCAGTTTGACCCATAAGGGGCGGTGTTTTCCATAACCACAGCACCAAATGGCAACAAAGCACTAACAATTGACTTAGTTCTAAGCTGTTAAATAATGGTTTTATTTTCGCATCAAGGTCCGTAAACTGTGCTATGCAAGTATCACCTCTCATGCATTTGACGAAGTCACTGTTCAATTACTCAACCCTCTGGCATGTAATGATATAGATTTTTGAGGCGAACAATTCTTTATGGAGCGCAATTTTTAAATTATATTTCGAACATTACCACCTTTTATAAAAAATCGGGATTGAACATCATTAGTAAGGATAAACTACATGTGGACCTATAATATGAAACAATATTCAAGCCAAAAATTTACCATTCATGCCACTTTTGCATTTCGATATAATGTGTAGTTAACCGCAATATTAGATAACCGGCGAAGATATGTAGCCATAAGTATTTGGCAATCAGGCTGGAGTAAGGAGAAAGCGATATGGGTTACAATTGCGTTTACATTGGTAAATTAGTATAATAAGCATTGGATGGATTGTGGTGACGGTTTTCGTGGCTTTTTAACGGATTGAAAGCGTTCGAGAACCGATGTAGTTCACTCTCATTATAATCCTTACGAACGAAAATCATATGTGTGGCTGCGCCCAACCTCGTCTTTTCTTCGCAAGTGAACCTCTTCAGCATAAAATTCGGATCGCTATATGCTTTCAGCATATCAGCAATAACCATAATGCTTGATGTTGTACGATTTATGGCTCTCATAAGATAACTATTAACGGCAACATATATGCCATGTATAGCACCACATCTGTCGATTTGCAATCACAATCACTGTGGGAGAAATCTCCCTTGTGACCTATGACATGCTCATTCTAATTTACCTTAACAACTGTACTCAGGGCGATGTGCACGATGATGGCATTGTTTAAAGAATGATTTTGATGATAGCTGCCTGGCATTTATTTTATATCAGCAGTGGAAATTTTCACAACAACAGATTTACACTTGAAGATTGTGTTTGAAACGCTTTGGAAATCGGCAATAGCCAAACAGTTTCATTGATTGATGAGTCACTACGATCAATAAAGAATGCAAGTTCTTTGTGGTTGTATATCACTCGCTGCAACCTGATTATCATATGTTTTCTGCAGCATATTTGTGGTGCAGCTTCCGAAATGCTTCATTAAGCGTCCTTATTTCAGGATTAATGTCACACGCGTAATACAGTGTACAAAACACCGGCTAACCAAAGCGCAATCAATTACTTGCAACTAGGCCAGCATGATTTTATAACATAACATCAGTCTAGCATTCGGGATGTAACTGCCGGCAGTCTGTACTACCAAACATATACCTCGATTAAAAACAAATTCCGACAAAACAAATAAAACAAAGACGCATATCTCTTATCGTAGATATTCTGATAATGTCATATCACGCCGATGACACCACTTGCAGAAACAATGGTAAATTTCGATGTCAATCACATGTGTGTTGCAATAAAACCCATCACATTATGACTTAAATTTGCCTGCTACCATTTAAAAATATACGTAGGGAATTGCGCATGTTTCTATAATTGCATGGACATCCTTGTCGCAGATTGAATGATGTGCGCCTTTTAGCCTATGAGGTTATGTGCGCAAAAAAGATACAAATATTACCTACTAGAGCTAAATGGAATAACATTATCGTCTTTGAAAATATATAATGAACTTGAACATTAAAGTTCTTACCTCAAACTACGCTATACTACTGATGTCAGCAGTGCAATCACATTATGCCACTGTAACTTAAGCGTTATAAATGTAACTGAATCGCATCCAGTCATAGTTTTGAGTATTGGGCCTGCTTGTCATTGTTCGTGTTTACTGGGACGAACATTTTATCCGGTGGTTTAGTCAAGGATGCATCGAATCAATGGCTATTTAAGAGCGTAGCAATGCAATCACTGCACTGATTGATTCACATATTACTGACACATATGTAGCTTGAATATAACCCGGCATTTGTGAGTAACAATTGCAGATTGGTTGGCACTAGCCAGGTTTGTTTTTATGGTGAGGCTACCTCAGCGAGGGACCATGCAAGACTTCATGCTAATAATTCCGTCGAAATTGCAATGGCTCATACAAAACAACTTGTATATCTTTTTACAACAAAAGGATGTACATAAGTAAATATTACAGCAGCGCTGTTTATATTATCCAAATAAATGCCGAACAGGCTCACAATCGAAACTTAATGATGCAAAGAGCTACCTGGTTAGCAGCAGCAAACCGTCCGAAAAGCATGATAAAGCATGTAACAAAATACATGCTAAACGTCTTCAACTTACAACTGCGTAGGCAGCAATGTAATGTTGCAATTTCCAATAGGATTGTCGATAAATCTTACAAAATGAATGATGGTTGTCAACTCGAAGCATGATGCGACTATTACCAAGATTAATCGATGACATCCAAATTGTAAATTTTAGGCCATGTTAATCCAAATGAACAACAATTTGTTACTGCAAATAATAATCTGAGCTAGTTTTAAGTCCATTCTTCCATGGAATTGATGCCTTAATCAGTACAGTTGGAGCTCGAATAATTACCTTTCGGAAAGTTTTATCAAATATGACATAAATTAGCAATGGCCGAACGACGGTAATGCCTGCTGGTGTTTACACGATCTACAACGCTTATACCTTCATCAACAGCATGATATATTCCCGTCATGAAATCGAGATTCATCACCTTACATCTCTTTCTGAAGCACGATCGATGTGGAACGTTATCCCTACCTCTAATCGCTTACACACATCAATTTACTGAAGTAAACATAATTGCCAGTCACATTAGCGTAATTTATTATCATTTCGTATTGAGTACATCGCAAAATAAAATAATGGTTTAGCAAAATGAAATTGTCCCGGAAATCAAACTGTCGGGTTACAAAGACAAATGCAATTATCTGGTGCCGTTGAATGTATTGCATTAGATGTATCAGATAAAACAGACGCAAAAAAGCTTACGACTTATATGACTGTTCGGTGAATGTCTCAATAATATTACACAATGCAAGGTAGAACATTGAGGCGGATAGAGCAAATAAGAGGCAGACAGATGTGCCAAAGTGTAATTACCAGCGATTCAGTTAATAGCGATTCATACTTTACACTGTACAAATTAATTAAATGTCACCTGTTACCGGCCGGCGCATCCAGACAGACTAAATTCACTGGGCAGAATCTGGAGAATCGTGATTGCGCTAATTGATTCATAGTAATGGGATTAAAATTGGTAAAAAGGTGGAGAGATCAGAAGCATACATCTGTGTCCATAAGTCTACTCATTGTTAAGGGTTTGCTCTCCCCTTACTCAAACTATACATCGGCCCTTTGCTTACAGCGTTTTCCGAATGATTTGACTCTTAGGTATGCTTTTACTCATGTAAACCAAACTAAAATGCTCCTGCGTCACCAGTGCAGCGTTTCTAGTTAAGATTAAATGTGCAAAATGAATGTGTAAAACAACGTCTGACGCAATGGCTGTTGCTTTGACAATTCAATTAACAATACATCTAGCATCACCATATGCAATCGTAGCAGTAGGGTACGGTCAAAACACGCATATCATTACTTTTTGGTCCTAGTAAAACACTACGATTGATGCACAATCTGTCAAACGACAACGCAATTTATGTTGCTGCTGCAATTGCATGAGTAACTGTCAAAAACTGTGGACCCAGTAATGATGCATATAATTATTATACTTATAGATACTTCTTGTTGTGTGTTGCGAAATGCACTATATCTAAAGCCAACTAACACCTGAATAATTACTTTTGTCGACGCCTTGAAAGCAAATGGTGCATTTGGTGCAGGTCAAATATCACGGCCCCTTATGCAATAAGTGCAATTGAATAGTTTATTTATGATTACATATCGGTAGATGGTAAAATTCCTGTGATTTATAGTTCCATATCTGGCACATTGGTAAAATTTGTATTTCCTTCACCGCCAACAATCTATTCGAAAAGTGAAACAGAAACACTGCTCTAAATAAATGTGATCTTATCGTGGTTCTAGAAATAATAATTTCATGTATCTGTATAGCTCGAAATTATGCGGTAACATACATTAACATTACTAATTAAGCCACAAGGGAAGTTCCAAAACATAGTGCACAAATCCTATGTGGTGATTTTTTATAAGGTTTAACTCAAGATTCTGGTTTGGATATAAGGTACTACAATATTCCAAAAACAAGCAAAATATTCAGCAAGACACTTTATTTTTATCACTTAGGTACGTCGCGCTATTGATCACGTATCATGGATTGATCATAACGTGATTCTCGGAATTCCAAAATTACTTCTTTAAGACATTGTTGCATATAGCAATGATGCATTTACTTCCATGAGGCTGTGGTTGGGTAAACAAAAGAAACATGTATTTACCCGAACTCGAAATTGTACATGGACGAATTTCCATTCATTCATTGAACTGTTGCTGTATAAGTTGACGCTTAGTGACGTAAATCATTTAATAGCTCTTAATTGCAACAACGTGCAATAATTATGAGGTATTGCATATTTAAGTGAGGAGACATGGTGGGTAGTTCGGTCCTTTGATAGTAACTAGAAGCAAAGAGCACCCTCTGATTTGTTTGATTTACTGTATTATCGGTGCAACCACTTGTTTTGTCTGTGAGCTCATCAGTTTATTATTCTGAATCGTTAATCTTATGAGATGAACGTTTCCGCACTTAATCTGCTAATAAACGCATCTTTATCAGTCGGGCGACATACTCATTTTTATTTATTTGTAGAGATAAGGTTTATTTCGAAATCCCATATAGGGGGCAAACATTGCACTGATAACTCCCATAATATCGTCAATGATACATCTGACGAGAAAAATCAAATAACAGCTGATCAGTTAACAAGATTATCGGTAGCTCCTTCTAACCGACGTTCGCTATTTTCCATCCCTATACGGGATTTCCTGTGGATTCTGAAATTGATCTTGGCGGCTGTGTTATGATAAAGAGTGCGTACGACCTGTAATAAGGGACGGGTCCTCGGGGAAGAAATGGAAAGGCCTTTGCAACAATTGTCTTGAGAGCGATTACCTGGCTGGGCCCTGGACAGCTAAGTGGCGGTGATTTCAATTCGCACACGCAACCAATACAAAGCTAATTTAAATATGGTTTTTAAATATGTGAACTGAAGCGGAGGACGCAGGTGCAATACAGCTGCACAATGTATCGAATAGAGCTTAACAGTTTAATATTCTGATAAGAAAAAATAGTTGTATGCTTTTCAGATTTGCAGTATGTTCCAAAATGCTACCGAAATTTATGTTCAAATCTGCAACTCCCGCTTTTAGTACTTGCTGATATTCTCAACAAAAAAAACAATATAGAACTGCATTGCTCGCAGGTACAGATGATGATATATTTCATATGCGCTGCACGTCACAGATTTGTGATTGCTATAGCAGTTTTACCAAAACAATTGACCCATTAAATCTTTCATGTCAAAATGCATGACTCATAGATGTGCGAGAGATGGCTTCAAGCGACAATCATGCATTTAATATCAATAAACGATGCTGAAATAGGCACTAAATTTACACTTAAGACATTGCTTTCGTTTCGATATGCATAACATGATGTAAGGTCTACCTACAAACCACATTATGTGTCGTTGAACATTTAATTTGCTCATTGGTGAAAGACGGTCATAATGCATGGTCATGAATCACCACCATAGAACCAGCAAGTCAATCAATGCATCCGTACAATTCAAATTGTCCTCTTAGGATGCAAAAACAAAACAGGCCAAAGTTTTTACCACAAAACACGTTCCAGAAATAATTACTAGGTCATGAAACGACTGAGAACCTGTCTCTGCAATTTATCATTGCTTAATGTGGGTGAATGCTTTAACATATTCTATGTCATATTCCCTTACTGACGCATGAAATTTGGCCCTAGCTCTGAATTTACATTATGTGGCATATTGTTCTGATGTTACAATAATTATGTTTGCTTCAATTGTCTATCTGGTGCAACATTGTAATATTTGCTTTTCATTTGACATATTGTTGTGCATAACTTGTTATACCTTCGCAGAGGAGAATCGTCGGCAACAAATACTGATTATGTTAAAAAGAATATGGAACACTTGCAATGTCGCATTTATTGTCCCTTTTAAGGATAAATCTAAACCACAACAGTTAAATCAGACAAGCCTTTTTCCGATAGAGGATTCTGACCCAACAAAATTCACTTAATTTCAGTTATGCTTTTTGATCCATAAATATATGGATCTGATGTTGCAGCTAATTACTATATACATAAAGGAGGTCAAATACTATGCGTTTTGGTGCGACCATGCGGTCAGGCCCTTTATGGCATGCATATTGTCTCTTGGAGAATTTTATATATTTTACCCAGAATGAATAATTTTCGGAACATTGGTTTTTATCTGAGAAATGACATGTATTCAATGCCCAAAGCATAATTTCCTAAACAGTATTTAGAGTTATTGAATTGCAAGTATTAAGTGCTGCTGGAATCATTGCACTACCTTATATATTCGCGGCGTATAATAAGTTACGATGATAATCTTTGGTCGTTTGTGGCTTTTTGGATAATCTTTATTTGTTTGACAGGGGGACATTACCTTCAGCATGGCAGTATCTCTTCATTACCATAAAGCCGATTCAAGACCCTAGCGGACAGCTTATAAAAGACACATATTTTGTACTTCATTAATCTGCTTCTTCTTTTTGCTTTAAGTGTGCTTTGAAATCGTCTAGTGGGTGTTATATCGTTTCAATTAATTGCCAACTAAAATACACCCACAGATTGACATAAATTTAACGATAAGATCGCACGCAAGTGGGATGTAAGCAATTTCTCACCCAAACACCATTGAAAAATGAATAATTGTTCTCCTTATCTCATCGAGATATCGGAGAATAAATACGTACTTGACTTAAAGCCATTAATTAATTAATCAGCAACGACGACAATAGATTCAGTCAAATATATTTACAAATAAAACACCAATGCCTTATAACACGGTTAAATATATACCTGATGCCCATCTAGTACCATAAAATGGGTAGCACCGAAACCGTCCTCTATATATAGGAGGGGTGGGGGGGGGTGGGGGGTTATGCTTATCTGTGTTCACGAGCACGATACAAGGATTAACATAGTAGATGCATCCCTGTTAGATATCTAGGCGTTGATATGCCCACTACCCTGTGATGGCCTAATGTCATCTCGGTGCAACAGTTCCATTATCTCAATGGTGCTAAGGAAACCTTACTAGACTGAGCAACAGAAACGGAAACCGTATATTTTATAACATTATTCTGGGTTGCTTGATATATCGAATGACGCTGTCTGCTCTGAAGCTTACGGTTTCGTACGTTTTCGGGCAAATGTGTTGTGTTTAAATGGTGTTACGACATATGTAAGATGCCTTCCATTGTCACCCATAGTTATCAAACCGTGACGTCATGCCTCTCACCCGATATCCTCAGACAAACCCTGTGGCGGAATATTTATGACGGGAATGATGCCTAATGTGTGTTTCCAGTCAACATGTTAACATTAAAATATGAAACATTTGATATATGTGTTGTGTGTGAGTCAGTTTTTCCCCTATTTATCTGCTGTTTTATTAGTTATTAATCGGCGTAGCAACAAATGATATATGCTATGACATATGAATATACCTTAAGCATAACAGATAACATTTCATTTAAACCTAATACTACTGGGCAAATGAGTCGTTGTATATTCATATGAATGGTTGTTTTATCATTGCTTATTTCCCAATTTAGTGCTGTAAGCGTCTCTTCATAGAAGACAATTAGAAAGTAAAACAACGTGAGAGTTCACCCACAATGTTTTCTAATGCAAGCCATATTGCGATGGAAGCCGATGGCGACGTTACTCTATTGCTTCGTTTTGCGCTGTGTGAGAACAAACAGCAATGCAAAAATGTAATCTAATTAATTATGTTATTAAAGAAGACAATGGAGCTGTATTCTATCTACTATACACGACGATTTCAACAGCAACAAAACCTCCGACGCAACTCATATTGCATTCCATCTAACCGACATTCATAAGAACTTGATTTGTTTGAATGTACATTTATCCTCCATAAAATGGTCATTTACCTCATATGATAATGTATTTTAAAACAGGAACGTCATTGTTGTCTCATTGAATTGCTTCGTCTGATATTATGGACGGAATCTACGAGCTTTGCAATGGAAAATATCATTTATATTGGACGTAGAATTATATGGATGTAGTCACCTTAACAAAAATGCTGCGACAACGAGTCAAATAAATTCGTGTCTTTGGGTATTATCCATTTCCATCGCGCAATCCTTTCAAACCACAATAAGCCGGTAGAAAGTTTATCCTGATAAATAATTATACTATGCGACTGCAAATTTTCTGACAACATTAAATTCCTTGCTGTTTTGTAATGCACGAGTGAAAGGTTCTGCTGTCACTTGAAAGTAGACATGAATTTATGTGCCCCATTTAACAGCTGCCCATGCCCTAAAGTTCTACCGTTTTAACTCCAGCTCAATTGTTTGGCATTTGTTGCCAGCAAAAATTATTTTGTGGGCTTGACTAGCATCACATATCAATGCAGTTGTCATATCAATAATAGATTCAACGGTTCTAACAGGCTGCTGAGTACATTAATTGCCATTTGTTATAACTTGTGCAATATTCAGTCGTTAACGCACCTTCAACCATTGGTGTCTATGAATAGAGGGTAGGTGAAGTGCAATTGATATCAAAGCAGCACATTTTGACGAATCGATATTTGCCAGCCGCTAAAGGCAATTACATCTTCAAAGTGTACTAGTAAATGTATGGTATGAATTGGTATTGCCACCCAAGATTATAAGCACACTCATCAATGCTGACTACCAAAACAGTTTACAGAGGGTTGCGTGCGTTAAGGTAATGGGATACGGCATATCTCCATCCATGATATGTCTGACTGGTGCTGCATTGATCCCTAATCCGTGTTTCGAATAAGCCACCCATATCGAAAATGCTTAGTTTCTCGGCGTGAACGAAACGAAACTATTATTGTATTTCGCTACCGCTTCAGACTAGTGTATATCTTACAACAAATGGTGTTCTAAAGCTGCAATGTGATAATAATTCAGCTCACGCACATGCATTAGGACTGTGTCTTTGCTTGTGTGTATCACCTTAGCTTTATGATGAAATATTAACTGATAACACATTACATGCAATAAATATCAAATCAATAACTTCGCGTTTGCAAAAATCTGCATTATGCGAAGCGAATGCATTTAAAAGGTTAGGCCTTCATATTTGTATTATTGAATGTGTGCGAAACAGCAAATTGAACTGATCTTTTGATTGAAATATGGAAGTGCGTTAGAAGCTATCAGTTGGCATATTGCCTATACAACATATATCACTCTTGCTGTCAGCTCATTTACACCCTGAGGAGACTTGTTGCATGTTTTGCTGATGATAAAACATTAATGTGCACTTACTATCCGTCACATGTAAACAAATGAATTAAATGTACAGTTGGTGAACCCTGTTATACAATGAAGCATCAAGTTGCATTTATTTGATGCCAGTGGTCGGCATATTACAAGTACCCCTACTTATATAAGTATTGCCACTGACATGAAGGAATCGACATCCATTGCTTCGGTTCCGCGCTTTACAAAGGATGACAGATGGTTGGAAACATCCCTTTGTTTGTTCCAAGCGATTTGTCGTACACACTGAAAGTTAATTTGCCTGTCATATACAGTCAATTCAAAAATGAGGCTTTAGCTTGCCAGAGGGCGAACCATAGCGCAGGAGTTGTATTTTTAGCCAGCTAACACCTTATTAGTAGTAATTGACGACTTCATGAAAGTAAATGGTGTATGTTTCAGATCAAATGTCACGCTATTCATCGCATACAACGCAGTGATCCGCGTTATTAATCACTTACGTCACAGTGACCAGCGTAATGTATCATATACGTCACAGTGATCCGCGTGTATATACACTGATCATTCCTCAAGCACTGCACAATTCATAATCCTTAACGACTCTTTGCATTGGTGGTGGCTATTAGCAAGAGAGCATATTGAATTGATTGGGCAATTTCATAAATCTAGCAGAATGAAAGCGGAACATAACAAACGATTCCCCTACAACGGGTAAACATTAATACTGTCATTAGTCATGAAATACATCATATTCAGCAATATGCAGATAACAATTCGATAACGCCTGCAATATTTTTCTATGATATATACACAAATCGGAATCGTTTGCTCAGTCGTGATCCATAATTCATCCCGTACCGTAACAAATTATCTGAGTGTGCATACAACCGACATATAAAACTATCCATAGCTACAGTGTATAATGAGATCGTTTGAGACATGGTTGCTGACATCATATGGTGCCGCTATCCCGTTGAATGATGTGATGAGAAATTAGTGCATTGCCGGCAGATTGTAGGTCTCTGTTTTTACATAGAAGATTGCCGATACACTACGCACATTAACTAGCTATTATGGTTTTCGAAAAAGAAGGTTCTTTGCGTGGAAATAAAAAGATCAGTTAAAGTCCACCTTTAGATTGTTTATCTATAGTGTCCAATTATGCTTTCCCGCAACATGAAACAGACTTGGGTTAAAGTTACCAAATGGTCTATCTTCATGCAGGTTCAAATCGACGGTTGGCGTGTTAGTAGGGGATGTTCGTTGTAGGCGTGTCTGACTTAGTGCCAGACAGTGCTTAACGCATATGATTCACAGATTGCATGACAAAGGCTCCCATCAGAGGACATGGACAACATCGGTCATACTCTGGCATAAGTAAACATTATGACACCTGTGCACGGTGGCCAGGCATCAGGGGGATCTACAAGTGGCTGTAAGCAAGCAATTTCAATAGAAACCGAGAACGATTTCAAATATGGTAAGATCACATTGTACGAAGCGCCACTGTAATTGCTTCTCACTATCGCGCCACGCGTTTCGCATATCGCGCCACGCGTTTCGCATATGACGCGTCCTACAAGCAGTGCTTGAACCTTATCAAACCTCACGCAAGCTCACAGTCCCAAAACAAACATCGATATTCGCGGAGAATATGTATGCTGCATTGTTCTGGTTGATTTGCTAGTGAAATATATACAATAAGTGTGGTAGGCATTATCATCCCGTATAACTGATGTGTTGCCTTTAAGTAACATCTTAGTATGCATTATACGGCTAGCAAATTAATGAAACATGTGATTCTCTATTACCTCGTTGACAATGGAACCGCATACAACTTACGTGATTTCATGTCTGATGTTCGTCTCTGTGGATGCGCTTGTTATTTTCGTCCTTGATTTCCGTGAGTATTGCACATTTATGTTTTGAAGCTTTCCGCAGTCTGCCTTAGTGTATCATTTGAAGCTTAGGCAAAGAACAACATGAATTTTTGCAATGTGTGAATTGTCATTATTGATCGTTTGCTGAAAATATAGACGTTCTCGTGATGATTGGAAGAATATTCACCAGTCACCTTTAGTGGGATTATATAATAATTTATAGAACACTTGATACGACCCGTCTAGAATATTAAAATGAGGCGTAATATCAAGTCAAGGTATGCAAACTGCAACTTCCCCTGAAACACGTCGCATGCAGAGAGGCGAAATTATTCAATGGATTAAATTATATTGATGTGAATTTGTTTTGGTCGGCATCTCAGTCCTGCAAATTCAAGGTGTTGCTTAGGGATGGTTTTAAGCAATCTTTTAACCTAACTGCTTGTAAAGTGTATGTTGTCATCAATCCGGCTACTTGTCATTTGCAGCAAATGATTGGTAATTACTACGTAATTGATTTAATGACACGTGCAATTGCATTTTGTGCTATTGTCAACAGAGGTGTGCCCGAAAGGATCATATGCATGGCCAGCAGCAGTATTTGGCATTGCACAGTGAAGGTTTAAATCACAAAAATATCACTTCCATTATCCACAGCAGGCGTGAAATAGAAGGTCTCATGTCAGGTCATATGAGATGGCTAATCTAAGTAATAAAATTCCACACCTATATTTGATGAGACATTTAGCGGATCAATAGTTACAAAAACACTTCATAGTAAGTGACTATTTTGTTGATATCAGTTTGGTGTCGTAACGTATCCAAGGGGTTTCACAATTCAACTCTTGCGAAACCATGTCCCTATTTATAGATTGACTCATCAAACATCATATGATGCAACAACGATAGCAGGGGATAACCTTACTTTTTACCTTTATAACCATGATACACCGCTTGTAAACATACTTGGCACGTAATGCGTCGTATCGATAGCTATAAACTACATCTACCTATCAATGGTAGCTTATGCCATGTGTCTTTTTACAAAACACCACGTAACCTCGGACGCAACACAAAACTGCAAAAGCCTAGTTTTTATTCTGCTCTGTGCGTTTGCATAATAACATGGCATCAACAGCCATACAAAATGCGTATCTACGTGCAGACAGCAAGGTATGTTATGCGTCGGTATCACATCTGGCAGACACGCTATGCAATGCGATTGACAGATGTTTCTGCACATAATGCCAGAAGAGTAGACACAGGCAATATGTCAATCATTTACCGACATAGTATCTCATTGGTTTATGCAAAAATGTAGGCCTAAGTATAATTAAATAAGTGAATATATATAAATATATATATAAAATATACATATATATATATATATGTATATATATATATATTTATATAAATGCATATATATATATATGTATTTATGTATATGTATATAAATATATATATTTATAAATATATATATATATATATGTTTATATATAGATATATACATTTGTATATTTATATATATACATATATATACATAAATATATGTACACACACATATATTTATAATATACATATATATAAATAAGCATGCATATATATATATATATAGATACGTATTTATATATATATATATATATATATATATATATATATATATATATATATATATATTATATATATATATATATATATATATATATATATATATATGTGTGTGTGGATAACGTGATATTAACTGCAAGAATTGAAGGTACGCTGATACTTAGCAGGCATAACCTTAGCATACGCTTTCTTTACAAAGTTGAATATAGAAAAACTGACATTCATTGCTATTTTATGTTCAAGGGCGCGTATATAATATGTTAGTCTTAATCGTCGCTTAAAGCCTTTAAAACATCTTTAGTTTGAACGATGATATTAAATACCGTCGTTTTTGTACGTATGAAATCGTTATTTTCATTCACATTTTACACTAAACATTACGTGACAAGCAATGAAACGGATTTAATGCACTTGCCACCATTGTCTTCAATGGCTGGAGGGTAGGTGAAAGGCCAATTTCTACGGATATGAAAGGAGCACATTATGTTAAAAGATATCTTTTCAGCCGCAATAAGCCAACACATTTTCAAAGTTGCATTAGTCTTACACAAGCATTACCCAATGTGCGTCATGTTGCCCTTGGCAATCCGTGAATGGTATGAATTGTTTTTGCTACACGATGTCATAAACACGATTATTCCTGTTGACCACCGACGTAGTTGACATAGAGAGTAGTGTACATCAAGGTGATATGTTCCGGCATATCTACATCAATAATATGCCAACCTTGCGGCGCATAGACCCCTTAACCAGAATTAGTCACCCATGTCGATAATGCTTAGTCTTACCGGTGTTAACAACATGAGACAACGTGGGAGATCTTTCTAGGACGCAATTCCTAGTTCGCAAAACAGCTCACTTGTTGAATGGTATAAAAATGATTAGGCTAAATATGATGGAATACAAATTTAAATGCTATTTTAAATTCAGATATGATATTTTGGATATGTCAACCTAGGGTTAAATCAACACAGCCATATGAGATATCGAGCACCTGCAGCAAGCAGAAGGTTTAGTTGACTATTGTTGTGCTCCCACAAAAGGCGCCGGTAAATCGCAACTGGCTATAGTGCAGTGACATAATTAATTTGGTTTAAAGTTCATATGCTTTGCGGCTATTCGAAGCTTTGCGAGGTCAATGATAATAGATATAGCGGCAGGACCTTTAGCAGAGCTAAGCATTAGTTCGGAGCATGAGTTTGATGTTCAACCAATATTTCATAACACTTAGGCAAGTTTGCATGTTATTAAATAACCAAATTGATAACTAATTATGTCCTTATTAGCTTAGCAAGGTATGTGCCTTGTATTATCGTGGCAATTGAATCAACATAACCAAGCAGACTTATGTCAATGTAACCACAGTAACAGCTAACACGTATTGCTAACCCAGCAAATTGACAATATGGCTGTCACGAAGGCTTGCATCTCACAAATAGAATGCAAAACAATCTAGTATGACCTTGATAATAAATAATTATGCACTATATAAAACTTATGGATCCAACATTCATAGCTATACTTCACTAAGTCAGGGTATAATGTATTAGCATTTGATGACAAAAGAAACTGGATATTGATTTCTGAATCAACCATTCTATATTCATTGTTTTCATTAACAAGGCTGAGCAGCTTACCATGAATAATGTCCGTGTTACTAGTCAATTGCCAATTCTTCTTTCAACTCAGCAATTTAAGAGAGATGCAAACGTGTTGATAAAAATATAGCAACTATCCAAATCGTATAACCTATGCATATCGTAAGCTGATATGACTGTGATCAATCTCCTAACACTTATCTGCGCCATTTGCTATTTCGCTACGAAAGTCAGTCATTGTTATTGTAAAAGCCA
>JAXDRA010001097.1:0-19824 GCA_034190875.2 Urechis unicinctus
ATGTTCATCAAGATATGAAGCATATCAGTCCCGATTCATACTAGCCTAAATACTTTTCTGATGGTTAGTGGGTTGCAACGTGCTTAACTTGGAGAGCATTAATGCTCTCAATCTGCAGGATAAATGCAATCTTAATATGATTGATCCTCAGAACGCGCCCTTCGAGAGCCACTCACTGGTTTTAAGGGCAAGGCCAACTGCGGGTCATCACGTAGCTCTCTCGTGCTGCGTGATATAATCCAGCTATCGTTGTCTCCGATGGCGTGAGAACATCATAGTCATTTACTGTTTATGCCTGTTTTATGGAGACTTTAGTCTGGCATTCACTGAATAAATGATCTTTTAGCTTTGTTCCTATGAACGCCACCGGGCTATTGAATCCTGACCCTGTATTAGCTCGATGTACAATCTGGCAGGTTCAGAACCAAATCAACACGTCACGGCACACACAAAACAGACATGCGCACACGTGAACATTAACAGGTCAATCAGTGTTATCTGAATGTATATATTATGGACCGGTAGATATATATACATACATATTAATACATATATATACATATATATGCATATATATATAAACATATATATATATATGTATATATCCCATTTAAAGATCAAAACTAACGTTTTTTGGCATATCCGATTTGTATGTTGCAAAATGTAGGAAAATATCTTTTAATCTAACCACGGTAGATAATTTTACATTCTCTCAAGTACTGTCGACATAAATCCGCTGAGAATGTGGTGCTCGGGTTTAATTCCGATTGAATTCCCAGAGTCCATTTTGCACCAGTTGGTCGCTAGGAGGCAGGACGCGTGACGTCACGTTTGCGGCTCGTCCCAAAACAAATTCGAAGGCGGTATTTCGGAAGCTGAGAAACATTATACGATCCGCGATTTTTTCCCTGCAACTTTCCTTTCTACTGATAGGTATCTATTAACATGTCGTCATCAGATGAAGATTATGAAGCCCCATTAGGTGAAATGGGTATTTATTTGAGCCCACACAATTGCGAATAACAAACGAGTCAGATAATGGTGTTGGGAGCTCAGAAACGGATTCCGATTCGGAAAATGAATTCAGCAAAGACGCTTAGACTTTCAGGCCAGTGGAAGTGTGGTGGGTAGAAATTTTTCTTCTCTATTAGTCTAAATGGATTAGCACCGGTAGAAATAACATTTCCGTGTAATGGGGTCTATCTGGCCCCACACACCCAAGTCAATAAATTCACCCAGCGCGTTCCCCGAGCGATAGTGACATGTATGATAATATACATAATTGACTTGGGTGCCTGTGAACTGGCCCCTTTCAGAATTTAGACGTCCTGTTAATATATCTCTCATCAGTGTATATTTAAAAGACTAAGTCTACTCTTTTGCTCACAAATAAAGTCAGAATGCTGAGAAGAACTTGTGAATCATGGACAAACATGGACTGCTGGGTCAGCTTTAGCTCCGGTGTAACGGTAACATGAATTTATACCACGTCTTGTAGGGCTAGGTCAGCTTTTGTTATGTGAATGATCTAACTTGGAGTTCAAAATGGCTAAATCTTGATTTGGGCAACCTTTCAGGTGTAGCTGTAACAACTGCGATCAGATGACCACATTGCGGGAATGTGTTTGTTGTCGAAATTACCCGAAGATTGGCAACAATAGAAGTGGCCATGTATGACCGAACATCCAGGGTTCAAGTCAACCTGCTTGGACCGTTATGTCCTGCTTGCATGGAAATTCGAGTTCATACAGATAGATGGACATATAGGGGATGAAGTTAACACAAATGAGTTAGTTATGCCTTTATTGAAGCACTTATAAGACACACAGCCACTTCTGGACATGGACAATGTGTATCCCAAGTGTCCATGTTGTGCAATACATTTGGTAATCACATTCAGTGCTACATGACAACAAACAGCAAAACCAGCAATACATTTATATCTGGAGTACATAGTTGACAAAAAAAAAGAGTTATAAAACATTACTTTCATATTTCCCTAAGAAATAATCAATTCTTTTTTACTCCAGGTTATTCAGATATTTGGCCTATCGCCGTTTCATCTACTGGGTGTGGCACAGATTAGGTAGACATAACAGAAAAGTATTGCCATCATGTGTCTTAAACAAAATAAGATCTACATTCCCAGAAAGTATTGCCATCTTATTTCTTAAACAAAATAAGATCTACATTCCCAGACCCAGAGGGCCTTTACAGAGGATACCTAGAAAGTAGCCGAGTAGATTTTGTTTGCATGATTGAAGCGGCATCGCCGTGCTCCCACAAGGATGTCCTTTGCTGGCTTTTCAAATTGAGCAGCAATAGGGGGAGGAACACTCCTTTCCACAGAAAGAACTTTCGCCAGTCTGTAATTGGGATATTTCTCATGAAGCACAAACACTTCAGTAATGAGGTTGTCAACATAATCTGAAGCATAACCAGTTAATAAAAGATTAGTAATAAATTGTCTTTGAATCATTAAATGGAATGTTTGATCTTTTGTGCCAGTAAAATTACCCTATGGGCATGGCAGAGACTCATAATAAATTTATCTTAATAAATGCCAGCATTACATTATTGTTTAACTCATATTTACATATATTGAAAAACAAATCCTGTGATATATACCAATCAAAAGTGATGGGAACTCTCCCCATTGTGCCTGGTCTTGTTGAGTGACTGCCTGAGCTCTATAGGAGTTTTCATTAAAATGCAAAACTGCAAGGAGTAATCTGGAAGTAAAGCACCAACAGTAGCAGATATAGCCTGGTGGTCTGGCATGCCTATGTGAGCTCACAATACACCAGCATGTCATAACTTTATAAGGACCAACATAAACCCGTGTTTTACATCAGGTATTTGCAATATATACCACACTACAGTCACAGCAAAGCTCAAATTACCTTGCTTCCATAGTGGCAAAGGGAAAGTGTACAATCTTGGGCACGAAGTAGATCACCACCTTGTGGAAAGATTTCTAAGCTGCCAATTTATTTCAGAAGGTGTTTGCTGTTCATGACCAGGGCCATCCTCTAGCGCAATGTCACTATAAAACCAAAGTTGTAGGTGCTTTATTAGGCTTATGAGAGAGCACTGATTTTTATAAGTATGCAATACAATTCCACTGTTTACAGGGGTATTTCAAAGTAATCTATCACTTACATTTCCTGGTGCACTGCATGTTCATCCATATCATCCTCGTCACTTTCCATGTCGAATATAGACATCTAGGTGACTCAATATACCTACAAGCAAGCATGTTTGAACTCCAAACGATTTGTGGGAGCCCTCTACCGGTTCAGTTGAGCTGGCCTCTATCTCGGGCACACCTGTCATCTCCTTTTCACATTCACTGGAGGCATCAAGCATCTCAGCTCCAGTTAACATTTCATACAGCACCTACAAACAGAGGCATCATGTGTTTCAGTGTCGACCAGTTGTACACCAATGATATTTCCCAAAATAGGGATCAAAATCACCTATATCAATATACTTCTATGTACAGACTGTCTAATTTATCCTATGACATCAGAAGTACTCATGTAAATGGACCAATTAAACACAGTATGTAGTGTATCCAAATCCCTAAACAATAAACAGGCAATGTCAAGCAAGCATTTTGAGATCACAATGAAACACCAGTTATTCTGTTATTGAGCCATGCCCATGGGGCCTTTCTTTACAAGTGATGCCTTAGCCTTAACACGGCCATGTCATTTGGGTCGTATGATTATTCATATAAGAAAAAAAATTTGCTGTCAATCAAATACAAAGGCACAACCATGACTGGGATTTAGTGGGAATGAATATTGAATGGTCCTAGCTATCTTACCTGTTGACGACGTCTTTTCTCAAAGGCACCTCGACGTTTTACTCGATCCTGGTTCACACCCATGTAATTGAAAGTCGTTGGCATGGCACCTTGGCGAAACCTAGTTTGTGTAGAAAAGCAGCTCTGGGTCAGTTTCATAGGCGTCCCTCTCAAAGTGGTCGGAGCAAAGGACAGTTGTTTTGGTCGGCTTCCAATCCTTCCTCTTCACCTTTGCAATCCAATTCTTGTGCATGTTTCGGTCTTTTGGGAACCGAAAGAAACTCTTACCCGACCTCTCGTCGTTTCTACACCCAACCGGCACAACAATAAGGCATAGTCCAAACTGTGAGTGTAACAAGCCGTGAAGACTTTTTCATACACCATCAACGAGCCGCGACAACAATGGCGAACCTTGTTGACATTCTTGATCAGCGATCACAGAGCAGCGAACGTGACGTCACGGGCCAAATAATTCCGAACGTTGCCGAGCGGGATGTTCAACGCGAGGAAGATGAAAACATACACTTTAAAATCATTTTTTAAAGGAATAGGGTGCTCCAAAGTAACCGCTATTGATATGAATACCATTATTGAAGTTTATTCTTTCGAATTTCGATTAAAAAAAAAATTGTGTTTATGATCTTTAAATATATATATATATAAATATATATTATATATATATATATATATATATATATATATATATATATCTATATATATATATATATATATATATATATATATATATATATATATATATATATATATATATATATATATATATATATATATATATATATATTACTTTATAGATAGGCATCAATGATGTTACAAGGTGACTTCAAGGCAGGGGATATTTAATCAAGCCTTGTATTTTCTTCTTCCAGTGAAGTGCGCTGAAACCTCGAGTGCAGCGTTTTTGATCCCGTACATCATATACATTCCATCCCGAATTCTGAAACAAACTTTCTCTACCGGCATCATGTGTCAATTCCTTCATAAGTTACTCGGAACGGGTGGGTTGTTACAGACGGAACAATGATACATACTGCCATATGAGCACTGTTAAAGCAGTACAGAAAAGACAAGTTCTTGTATCAACTTTCAAAGCTCGGTGCGCAATATATTTTTATTCAACACGAAAACGTTTGCCATGCACGACTTATAATTGCAATGAACAATATTTTGTCGTTATGATTAGATCAGACGGATGCAAATGTTTTGCCTAGTAGCAACACGTTTTCCTGACACGGCAGATTGTTTTCATTGCATAATGTAGCCTCATCACCAGATTCATTATGTTACTATTCACAATATCAGGCATTAATTTGGATTACAGAGCATAAATTACGTCAGTGTTGTGCAACAGGACGACGGAAAGGGTGTTACCTTGCTTAATTCAATGACAAAAGTACCTACATGATCGCATTACGTTTCAAGTGCAGTTAAATGGCCGGCGGTTTGTATATAATGTTCACTGTTACTTATTAAGCAAGATGGAACGTGTAAGCAAAAGACACTTTCAAAACTCCGCCATTGCCTCGTCTCATGTATGGCTGATTTTGTACAATTATGGGATATTCAACGCCGCACATAAACTATTTATCTAGCAATACAAGAACAGCTCCCTAGTCCAGAAAGGGGCGCTCGTTACCGCATTATCACAAATGTTGCACACAATGAACATGTTGAAAGTATCAATACATTAAACAAGGAAATGCGATCACTGATGGCGCAACCTTGAGGTGCAATGTAAAGGGGAGTCTTTTCTAAGTCTTAAGACACATGTTATGAATAAGACGGTGTACATACGCAAGTATGAACATGGCGATTGCTAATTCTGCACGTGAACAGTGGTGACGACTGCGACTAATCATGCTTTGTAAGCGCTTTACCGGAGAATGATACATCGTTCATTGAATAAAGCTTGAAGGAGAATGATACGTCGTTCATTGAATAAAGCTTGAAGGAGAATGATACGTCGTTCATTGAATAAAGCTTGAAGGACTCTCAATGACATTAAGTGTTCTGTTGTAAATGAGTCAAAAGATTGAATACACTCCTTGAATATCTGGATGAATAGGCTGATCTTACCATACGCAGATACGCTGTGAGAGTTATGTTTTATGTGGCTGAATGACGTTGTGGGATGTCGGATCAATAATCTACGCATCTGTTAAATATTCCACAGAGGTCATTGAAACAGCATATAATTCGGTCCATGCACAACAAAGCGTCACTTCAACATATGCATGATTCATGCATGATATATAATAATCTACGAATATTACCACATAAATGCAGGATATCAAGATCTGTTTTAAGCTGTTGAGAATATCCAGAGAACCAAACGGGACGCAATGAGGGGCAGTGAACCGACAGGAGCGGCCAATCGAGGGTGCTATGGCTCATCGAATTGTCACATACATTTTAATTTCGCCGTTTGAAATTGCCGTTTGTCTGCTTTCAAATTCAGATATTTTCCCAGGCTATATATTAGGCGAATGGCAATAATGGATAGCTATCTCTTGTATTCGACGTCAACTCTGTGATCGGAATACACTCACGGATGCCGCTACGTCAACAGAATTTCAAATGACTGCATAAACTTGGTGATGCGACCAATTGGTCGGACCGAGCCGCAGACATCCCAGTGATACCTCAAAAATCTAAAAGCAATATTGTAACATCATCAACAAAATATTGCACGGCTCCAGACTATTGACTTACTAGGATGAATATAAAAGGTCACTCGATAAACCGCCCCCTGGTGCTTATGGGCAATTGTCAGGAGTGTTTTTGAGGCGTAGAAAAATGAAAAGGGTTAGACCAATTTCAAAACCTGGCGATGTTATGTAAATATGCCGAATACAGGTAGTTTCGTACACCGGCTGTTTCGTACACACTACTTGTGGTATTTTCGTACACGCGAGATTGGTTGTTTCGTACAAGCAATATCAAAAGCAGTTGCTCCATATGTTATGCTTAGTGAAGAAACTATGTAATATTCATCTAAATATAAATTATCTCGTATCCAGTTTGATTGTTTATTTTCACAAAGTTTTATTAAGAGTTGGCTTGAAAAAATGTTTTGGCTTGTGTAGACTAGAGCATATATTCATCTATTGGGTACCCGCAACAGCGAGTGTTGTGTACATAAATGTAAATATTTATTATTAAAGAAATTGGGAGCGTAGAAAATTTGTTTGTTGAATTGTCAATATGGTCATAATTAATGTGGACGAAATTGCCAGTCGACTATTAAAAGTGTTTGTATATAGCATGTTTGTTTTATTTACAATTGTTTGTCAAGGAATGTGAAACTGTAGTTAGACAATGAAATAATGACGACAAAAAACAAAACAAAAATAATTACCTTTTTTTGTGTCAGTAATTATGTGGATGTAAATTATTTTAGCATAAATATATGTCATTCTATCTTGGTGTATCCCGATGTGGTACCATCCTGTTCCTCAAAGGAATTCTCAAATTGAAAACAGACAGACCTTAGAAATGCATGAATTGAGAGAAGTTGATGAAATGGCGATCGAACATCCATTACATACCATTACTTGGCATCTGCAAGTAGCTGAAGTTGCTGGTCTGTGGCCATAATTATGTGACAAGCTGTGACTTTTTCGTCGTTAGTCATCTTGATGTCAGCGCGAATAAAATTGTCAGGTACTCCATCAGTTGCAAGATCAAAGTCGAGTTGATCATGATGATGCCTTGTTTTCTGGCGGGCCCGGTTTCCGTTCCTTGCAACATAGTCCAGTCTAAGAAGACAGTGAACAGAAGGGATAAGTGTCGTGTAGGCTCTGATTTCTTTCTCTGCAATCGCATTAGCTGAGGTAAATACTTCATCCGTGCACCTTAGTCATTTAAACGTGTGGTTCCTGACGCAAGTATACGTGGGTTGTTACGTATATTAATGTGATTGTGCGTGTGGGCAGGGGTGTAGCCAGCGATACCCACTTACGCACGTGCGTAACATCAATTTGAATTGTAGATTTCTCCTCCGTATATGCGTAACATTCCTTCAAGCCTGGCTACACCCATGGTATGTGTGTATATGTATAGATAAGTATATATAAGTAACACATTATTTTGGTTTCTGCATAACATAACTAACGATGTACGTTTTGAATGGCTAGATCTTTGAAAAGCTCATACTTCTGTACCATGCATTTGCATGCATTCAATAAATTCATTATTTTACCTGCAATTGATCAAATTTTATACGGTGAACCCTAAAGGATAGATCTGAAAGGTTTGTTATAATAAATCTCCTACTATATAATTACTACTGCTCATTCATTAAAATTTTATTTTAGTCTTCGCATCAATTGCATGGTCGACTTAATTCATGGCCGAGTTGACCGAAACGACTCCCATCTGTACGAAACAACCATCGGTGTACAAAAGGCCGGTGTACGAAACTACCGCGCACCAATATGCCAGGGTCAACGGCGGTCGCTTTCTGAGTATAAATTGAACGAAACGGGTTATGTCAACGTCAAATACGGCAATCTGCATGATATATATATATATTTATAAATATATATATATATATATATTTATACATACATATATATATATGTATATATATATATATGTATATATATTTATATATATGTATATATATATATGTATATATATATATCTATATATATATATCTATATATATATATATATACATACATACATATATATAGATATATGAATATATATGAATATATATATATATATAAATATGCATATATATATATATATATATATATATATATATATATATATATATAAATATATACATATATATATATATATATATATATATATATATATATATATATATATATATATATATATATATATATCTCTCTATATATATATATATATATATATATATATATATGCATTCATGCAATTATTGTCACGAGGTTCAACTTATTGGAATGTTCACCATTGATAGAAATCACATTTTACGGCGTCATGTTTTGTGGCAAATGGCTGTAGATAAGCGTCACTTCAACCCCTGGCATAAATTGCACTTGGTGCCTCGTCCACCAAGTGCAGTATATTTAGAAAGCTAAAAGAAGCTGAAGAACTTAAGTGACTCTATCAGATACGAGTAAAATAACGATGACATATCACTGTTGGGGGCCCAACCTAAGTTGTATCCATACACTATTGTTCAGGGATGCATCCCCTTTACTTACCGCTATTAAATGCCTCCAATGCATTTCTCGGTCATGATTATTCACCACCCCTGATATGGCTAGGGTTATTAGTTGCCGTTTAAAAATGTGAAAGGGGCTTCATTTTCCTTTATGAGACGGGGCTGCACTGATAAATAAGTGTCTAATGCTTTATCTTCGCTTATGCATGGGACAGATGGTGACTGACTTGCATGTGTCAGGGAGATACAGGCAGCTGATTCGCATGTGTCTGGGAGATACAGGCAGCTGATTTGCATGTGCTTGCGATATACTGAGTTATGCATATCACTTGGGTTAGAGAGATACGAGGATATATAAGCGGCCAAGTGTTGGTGTGTTACCGAGAGCCAGCCGGCACTTGTAGGGGGGAATCGTGGATCAGACTCTGTCCGAGGGAGTAGAGGCATAGGGAGACAGGGTAAGTGGCAACGGATGCAACACTAACACTCATAGACACACAGCCAGAAAGGTTGACAGACAGAGAGAAAAATGATATTATTGCTTGAAAAAAATCAGTAGATCTGGCTGAATGTTGTGCGTGTAAGCGTGTGTATTTGGATTGGTGGGGGAGAGTTAGAGGCACTTCAGACACCTCACTCGCGACTCAAACAAAAGGGTGAAGAAGAGTGGCGAAATATTGTTTTGATATTCATCGTTCGTAAGGAGTCCATCGGAAGGAAAGTATCTTATTAGATATGTATGGGTATAATTACTTATTTACGGCGTCGGCGAGCACTGTCGAAAACGTGAAGTGAGGACATAACAATGTTGCTAGATTATCTGTATAAGTCACTACAGAATCTATGTTTGGCTAATGCAAACTGTTACATTACACTGCTATTGTTGCGTGTCAGTCTCGCGTGGGATGAAGCAGAAAATTGTCAGCTAGCATCTGATATTGAATGCAGCATTACAGATTAATCTCCTGTCTCGCAGAGTTGAACTCATTTTCAAACAATCTATGGCCAGCGATGCCACCATCAGTACTTGAACGTAAGCATCGGTTCCATGACGATAGATAAACACTTCGTCAGCATGCCAAATGGTATCATGCAGCATTCTCGGAACAGCTGCATGTGTTGAACATTACAATTCGACGTCAGGTCACAATCATGGCTGATACAAATGGCATTCAATTTTTGCAAGCAGATGTGAAATAGTTGAATATCCAGTTCACGCGGATTGCTTTATCCGCAAGCACATTGTGATACACAAAGTAAGATAGACCGAATTCACTTCATTTAGTGCCATGTTTGTGAACAAGCGATGTTAACAACCCAACCGATTTGTTGTGTCCAGCCAGTGCTTGGCAGCCCAAAGGGAAATAATTCGTTGAATAGCGAGTGTAACTAAGTTAGCGATAAGGTGGTATCATAATTTCAACATTAACACATAGTTGATACAAAAGATGTGTAACAATAAACTAATATATGCATAAGCATGGTATGACTACAAATGGTTCAATAAATAGCTATAAAGATGAAGATGTTCATTGGTCAGCTTTTCAAGTCGTCTATATAATTATTTTAATTGGTAGCTAGCTATATATATATATATATATATATATATATATATATATATATATATATATATATATATATATATATATATATATTGTTATATATATGGCTCGTAATTTCATATCTAGTATTGCGGAGACTCATTATGATATTGATATTGTACGCGTAACGTTATAGCGTCGGAGACGCGTGAGATATTGCGTCATGGATTTATTCGAATGGTGTAGCAAATGAATGTATTGTACAACTAAACGTCGTCTGTACATATTTTAATCCCCAGAAAGTATCGTGTATGTGAAACCCCATAATATAGGTGAGCATTTAATATTGTGATTAGATATCCGTCAAACCTAATTTCATGTCGATACGCACCTGGCTGTTTCGGTAAATGATGTTCATCAAGATATGAAGCATATCAGTCCCGATTCATACTAGCCTAAATACTTTTCTGATGGTTAGTGGGTTGCAACGTGCTTAACTTGGAGAGCATTAATGCTCTCAATCTGCAGGATAAATGCAATCTTAATATGATTGATCCTCAGAACGCGCCCTTCGAGAGCCACTCACTGGTTTAAGGGCAAGGCCAACTGCGGGTCATCACGTAGCTCTCTCGTGCTGCGTGATATAATCCAGCTATCGTTGTCTCCGATGGCGTGAGAACATCATAGTCATTTACTGTTTATGCCTGTTTTATGGAGACTTTAGTCTGGCATTCACTGAATAAATGATCTTTTAGCTTTGTTCCTATGAACGCCACCGGGCTATTGAATCCTGACCCTGTATTAGCTCGATGTACAATCTGGCAGGTTCAGAACCAAATCAACACGTCACGGCACACACAAAACAGACATGCGCACACGTGAACATTAACAGGTCAATCAGTGTTATCTGAATGTATATATTATGGACCGGTAGATATATATACATACATATTAATACATATATATACATATATATGCATATATATATAAAAACATATATATATATATGTATATATCCCATTTAAAGATCAAAACTAACGTTTTTTGGCATATCCGATTTGTATGTTGCAAAATGTAGGAAAATATCTTTTAATCTAACCACGGTAGATAATTTTACATTCTCTCAAGTACTGTCGACATAAAATCCGCTGAGAATGTGGTGCTCGGGTTTAATTCCGATTGAATTCCCAGAGTCCATTTTGCACCAGTTGGTCGCTAGGAGGCAGGACGCGTGACGTCACGTTTGCGGCTCGTCCCAAAACAAATTCGAAGGCGGTATTTCGGAAGCTGAGAAACATTATACGATCCGCGATTTTTTCCCTGCAACTTTCCTTTCTACTGATAGGTATCTATTAACATGTCGTCATCAGATGAAGATTATGAAGCCCCATTAGGTGAAATGGGTATTTATTTGAGCCCACACAATTGCGAATAACAAACGAGTCAGATAATGGTGTTGGGAGCTCAGAAACGGATTCCGATTCGGAAAATGAATTCAGCAAAGACGCTTAGACTTTCAGGCCAGTGGAAGTGTGGTGGGTAGAAATTTTTTCTTCTCTATTAGTCTAAATGGATTAGCACCGGTAGAAATAACATTTCCGTGTAATGGGGTCTATCTGGCCCACACACCCAAGTCAATAAATTCACCCAGCGCGTTCCCCGAGCGATAGTGACATGTATGATAATATACATAATTGACTTGGGTGCCTGTGAACTGGCCCCTTTCAGAATTTAGACGTCCTGTTAATATATCTCTCATCAGTGTATATTTAAAAGACTAAGTCTACTCTTTTGCTCACAAATAAAGTCAGAATGCTGAGAAGAACTTGTGAATCATGGACAAACATGGACTGCTGGGTCAGCTTTAGCTCCGGTGTAACGGTAACATGAATTTATACCACGTCTTGTAGGGCTAGGTCAGCTTTTGTTATGTGAATGATCTAACTTGGAGTTCAAAATGGCTAAATCTTGATTTGGGCAACCTTTCAGGTGTAGCTGTAACAACTGCGATCAGATGACCACATTGCGGGAATGTGTTTGTTGTCGAAATTACCCGAAGATTGGCAACAATAGAAGTGGCCATGTATGACCGAACATCCAGGGTTCAAGTCAACCTGCTTGGACCGTTATGTCCTGCTTGCATGGAAATTCGAGTTCATACAGATAGATGGACATATAGGGGATGAAGTTAACACAAATGAGTTAGTTATGCCTTTATTGAAGCACTTATAAGACACACAGCCACTTCTGGACATGGACAATGTGTATCCCAAGTGTCCATGTTGTGCAATACATTTGGTAATCACATTCAGTGCTACATGACAACAAACAGCAAAACCAGCAATACATTTATATCTGGAGTACATAGTTGACAAAAAAAAAGAGTTATAAAACATTACTTTCATATTTCCCTAAGAAATAATCAATTCTTTTTTACTCCAGGTTATTCAGATATTTGGCCTATCGCCGTTTCATCTACTGGGTGTGGCACAGATTAGGTAGACATAACAGAAAAGTATTGCCATCATGTGTCTTAAACAAAATAAGATCTACATTCCCAGAAAGTATTGCCATCTTATTTCTTAAACAAAATAAGATCTACATTCCCAGACCCAGAGGGCCTTTACAGAGGATACCTAGAAAGTAGCCGAGTAGATTTTGTTTGCATGATTGAAGCGGCATCGCCGTGCTCCCACAAGGATGTCCTTTGCTGGCTTTTCAAATTGAGCAGCAATAGGGGGAGGAACACTCCTTTCCACAGAAAGAACTTTCGCCAGTCTGTAATTGGGATATTTCTCATGAAGCACAAACACTTCAGTAATGAGGTTGTCAACATAATCTGAAGCATAACCAGTTAATAAAAGATTAGTAATAAATTGTCTTTGAATCATTAAATGGAATGTTTGATCTTTTGTGCCAGTAAAATTACCCTATGGGCATGGCAGAGACTCATAATAAATTTATCTTAATAAATGCCAGCATTACATTATTGTTTAACTCATATTTACATATATTGAAAAACAAATCCTGTGATATATACCAATCAAAAGTGATGGGAACTCTCCCCATTGTGCCTGGTCTTGTTGAGTGACTGCCTGAGCTCTATAGGAGTTTTCATTAAAATGCAAAACTGCAAGGAGTAATCTGGAAGTAAAGCACCAACAGTAGCAGATATAGCCTGGTGGTCTGGCATGCCTATGTGAGCTCACAATACACCAGCATGTCATAACTTTATAAGGACCAACATAAACCCGTGTTTTACATCAGGTATTTGCAATATATACCACACTACAGTCACAGCAAAGCTCAAATTACCTTGCTTCCATAGTGGCAAAGGGAAAGTGTACAATCTTGGGCACGAAGTAGATCACCACCTTGTGGAAAGATTCTAAGCTGCCAATTTATTTCAGAAGGTGTTTGCTGTTCATGACCAGGGCCATCCTCTAGCGCAATGTCACTATAAAACCAAAGTTGTAGGTGCTTTATTAGGCTTATGAGAGAGCACTGATTTTTATAAGTATGCAATACAATTCCACTGTTTACAGGGGTATTTCAAAGTAATCTATCACTTACATTTCCTGGTGCACTGCATGTTCATCCATATCATCCTCGTCACTTTCCATGTCGAATATAGACATCTAGGTGACTCAATATACCTACAAGCAAGCATGTTTGAACTCCAAACGATTTGTGGGAGCCCTCTACCGGTTCAGTTGAGCTGGCCTCTATCTCGGGCACACCTGTCATCTCCTTTTCACATTCACTGGAGGCATCAAGCATCTCAGCTCCAGTTAACATTTCATACAGCACCTACAAACAGAGGCATCATGTGTTTCAGTGTCGACCAGTTGTACACCAATGATATTTCCCAAAATAGGGATCAAAATCACCTATATCAATATACTTCTATGTACAGACTGTCTAATTTATCCTATGACATCAGAAGTACTCATGTAAATGGACCAATTAAACACAGTATGTAGTGTATCCAAATCCCTAAACAATAAACAGGCAATGTCAAGCAAGCATTTTGAGATCACAATGAAACACCAGTTATTCTGTTATTGAGCCATGCCCATGGGGCCTTTCTTTACAAGTGATGCCTTAGCCTTAACACGGCCATGTCATTTGGGTCGTATGATTATTCATATAAGAAAAAAAATTTGCTGTCAATCAAATACAAAGGCACAACCATGACTGGGATTTAGTGGGAATGAATATTGAATGGTCCTAGCTATCTTACCTGTTGACGACGTCTTTTCTCAAAGGCACCTCGACGTTTTACTCGATCCTGGTTCACACCCATGTAATTGAAAGTCGTTGGCATGGCACCTTGGCGAAACCTAGTTTGTGTAGAAAAGCAGCTCTGGGTCAGTTTCATAGGCGTCCCTCTCAAAGTGGTCGGAGCAAAGGACAGTTGTTTTGGTCGGCTTCCAATCCTTCCTCTTCACCTTTGCAATCCAATTCTTGTGCATGTTTCGGTCTTTTGGGAACCGAAAGAAACTCTTACCCGACCTCTCGTCGTTTCTACACCCCAACCGGCACAACAATAAGGCATAGTCCAAACTGTGAGTGTAACAAGCCGTGAAGACTTTTTCATACACCATCAACGAGCCGCGACAACAATGGCGAACCTTGTTGACATTCTTGATCAGCGATCACAGAGCAGCGAACGTGACGTCACGGGCCAAATAATTCCGAACGTTGCCGAGCGGGATGTTCAACGCGAGGAGAGATGAAAACATACACTTTAAAATCATTTTTTAAAGGAATAGGGTGCTCCAAAGTAACCGCTATTGATATGAATACCATTATTGAAGTTTATTCTTTCGAATTTCGATTAAAAAAAAAATTGTGTTTATGATCTTTAAATATATATATATATATATATATATATATATTATATATATATATATATATATATATATATATATATATATATATATATATATATATATATATATATATATATATATATATATATATATATATATATATATATATATATATATATATATTACTTTATAGATAGGCATCAATGATGTTACAAGGTGACTTCAAGGCAGGGGATATTTAATCAAGCCTTGTATTTTCTTCTTCCAGTGAAGTGCGCTGAAACCTCGAGTGCAGCGTTTTTGATCCCGTACATCATATACATTCCATCCCGAATTCTGAAACAAACTTTCTCTACCGGCATCATGTGTCAATTCCTTCATAAGTTACTCGGAACGGGTGGGTTGTTACAGACGGAACAATGATACATACTGCCATATGAGCACTGTTAAAGCAGTACAGAAAAGACAAGTTCTTGTATCAACTTTCAAAGCTCGGTGCGCAATATATTTTTATTCAACACGAAAACGTTTGCCATGCACGACTTATAATTGCAATGAACAATATTTTGTCGTTATGATTAGATCAGACGGATGCAAATGTTTTGCCTAGTAGCAACACGTTTTCCTGACACGGCAGATTGTTTTCATTGCATAATGTAGCCTCATCACCAGATTCATTATGTTACTATTCACAATATCAGGCATTAATTTGGATTACAGAGCATAAATTACGTCAGTGTTGTGCAACAGGACGACGGAAAGGGTGTTACCTTGCTTAATTCAATGACAAAAGTACCTACATGATCGCATTACGTTTCAAGTGCAGTTAAATGGCCGGCGGTTTGTATATAATGTTCACTGTTACTTATTAAGCAAGATGGAACGTGTAAGCAAAAGACACTTTCAAAACTCCGCCATTGCCTCGTCTCATGTATGGCTGATTTTGTACAATTATGGGATATTCAACGCCGCACATAAACTATTTATCTAGCAATACAAGAACAGCTCCCTAGTCCAGAAAGGGGCGCTCGTTACCGCATTATCACAAATGTTGCACACAATGAACATGTTGAAAGTATCAATACATTAAACAAGGAAATGCGATCACTGATGGCGCAACCTTGAGGTGCAATGTAAAGGGGAGTCTTTTCTAAGTCTTAAGACACATGTTATGAATAAGACGGTGTACATACGCAAGTATGAACATGGCGATTGCTAATTCTGCACGTGAACAGTGGTGACGACTGCGACTAATCATGCTTTGTAAGCGCTTTACCGGAGAATGATACATCGTTCATTGAATAAAGCTTGAAGGAGAATGATACGTCGTTCATTGAATAAAGCTTGAAGGAGAATGATACGTCGTTCATTGAATAAAGCTTGAAGGACTCTCAATGACATTAAGTGTTCTGTTGTAAATGAGTCAAAAGATTGAATACACTCCTTGAATATCTGGATGAATAGGCTGATCTTACCATACGCAGATACGCTGTGAGAGTTATGTTTTATGTGGCTGAATGACGTTGTGGGATGTCGGATCAATAATCTACGCATCTGTTAAATATTCCACAGAGGTCATTGAAACAGCATATAATTCGGTCCATGCACAACAAAGCGTCACTTCAACATATGCATGATTCATGCATGATATATAATAATCTACGAATATTACCACATAAATGCAGGATATCAAGATCTGTTTTAAGCTGTTGAGAATATCCAGAGAACCAAACGGGACGCAATGAGGGGCAGTGAACCGACAGGAGCGGCCAATCGAGGGTGCTATGGCTCATCGAATTGTCACATACATTTTAATTTCGCCGTTTGAAATTGCCGTTTGTCTGCTTTCAAATTCAGATATTTTCCCAGGCTATATATTAGGCGAATGGCAATAATGGATAGCTATCTCTTGTATTCGACGTCAACTCTGTGATCGGAATACACTCACGGATGCCGCTACGTCAACAGAATTTCAAATGACTGCATAAACTTGGTGATGCGACCAATTGGTCGGACCGAGCCGCAGACATCCCAGTGATACCTCAAAAATCTAAAAGCAATATTGTAACATCAACAAAATATTGCACGGCTCCAGACTATTGACTTACTAGGATGAATATAAAAGGTCACTCGATAAACCGCCCCCTGGTGCTTATGGGCAATTGTCAGGAGTGTTTTTGAGGCGTAGAAAAATGAAAAGGGTTAGACCAATTTCAAAACCTGGCGATGTTATGTAAATATGCCGAATACAGGTAGTTTCGTACACCGGCTGTTTCGTACACACTACTTGTGGTATTTTCGTACACGCGAGATTGGTTGTTTCGTACAAGCAATATCAAAAGCAGTTGCTCCATATGTTATGCTTAGTGAAGAAACTATGTAATATTCATCTAAATATAAATTATCTCGTATCCAGTTTGATTGTTTATTTTCACAAAGTTTTATTAAGAGTTGGCTTGAAAAAATGTTTTGGCTTGTGTAGACTAGAGCATATATTCATCTATTGGGTACCCGCAACAGCGAGTGTTGTGTACATAAATGTAAATATTTATTATTAAAGAAATTGGGAGCGTAGAAAATTTGTTTGTTGAATTGTCAATATGGTCATAATTAATGTGGACGAAATTGCCAGTCGACTATTAAAAGTGTTTGTATATAGCATGTTTGTTTTATTTACAATTGTTTGTCAAGGAATGTGAAACTGTAGTTAGACAATGAAATAATGACGACAAAAAACAAAACAAAAATAATTACCTTTTTGTGTCAGTAATTATGTGGATGTAAATTATTTTAGCATAAATATATGTCATTCTATCTTGGTGTATCCCGATGTGGTACCATCCTGTTCCTCAAAGGAATTCTCAAATTGAAAACAGACAGACCTTAGAAATGCATGAATTGAGAGAAGTTGATGAAATGGCGATCGAACATCCATTACATACCATTACTTGGCATCTGCAAGTAGCTGAAGTTGCTGGTCTGTGGCCATAATTATGTGACAAGCTGTGACTTTTTCGTCGTTAGTCATCTTGATGTCAGCGCGAATAAAATTGTCAGGTACTCCATCAGTTGCAAGATCAAAGTCGAGTTGATCATGATGATGCCTTGTTTTCTGGCGGGCCCGGTTTCCGTTCCTTGCAACATAGTCCAGTCTAAGAAGACAGTGAACAGAAGGGATAAGTGTCGTGTAGGCTCTGATTTCTTTCTCTGCAATCGCATTAGCTGAGGTAAATACTTCATCCGTGCACCTTAGTCATTTTAAACGTGTGGTTCCTGACGCAAGTATACGTGGGTTGTTACGTATATTAATGTGATTGTGCGTGTGGGCAGGGGTGTAGCCAGCGATACCCACTTACGCACGTGCGTAACATCAATTTGAATTGTAGATTTCTCCTCCGTATATGCGTAACATTCCTTCAAGCCTGGCTACACCCATGGTATGTGTGTATATGTATAGATAAGTATATATAAGTAACACATTATTTTGGTTTCTGCATAACATAACTAACGATGTACGTTTTGAATGGCTAGATCTTTGAAAAGCTCATACTTCTGTACCATGCATTTTGCATTCAATAAATTCATTATTTTACCTGCAATTGATCAAATTTTATACGGTGAACCCTAAAGGATAGATCTGAAAGGTTTGTTATAATAAATCTCCTACTATATAATTACTACTGCTCATTCATTAAAATTTTATTTTAGTCTTCGCATCAATTGCATGGTCGACTTAATTCATGGCCGAGTTGACCGAAACGACTCCCATCTGTACGAAACAACCATCGGTGTACAAAAGGCCGGTGTACGAAACTACCGCGCACCAATATGCCAGGGTCAACGGCGGTCGCTTTCTGAGTATAAATTGAACGAAACGGGTTATGTCAACGTCAAAGACGGCAATCTGCAGGATAGAGAGAGAGAGGGGGGATAAAGATATATATAGAGAGAGATTTAGACAGACAGATATAGAGAGGGTAGAGATATAGAGATGGAGATGAGGAGAGAGAGTATAGAGATAAGATATATAGGTATAGATATAGAGCGAGATATATAGAGATCTAGAGATAGATATAGAGGACATACAGACATATATATATATATGAAGATATATGAATATATATAGATATATATAAATATGCATATATATATACATCTATATATATATATCTATAGAGATAGAAATATATATATATATAGGTATATATATATATATATACATATATATATATATATATATATTATATATATATATATATATATATATATATGTATATATATATATGCATTCATGCAATTATTGTCACGAGGTTCAACTTATTGGAATGTTCACCATTGATAGAAATCACATTTTACGGCGTCATGTTTTGTGGCAAATGGCTGTAGATAAGCGTCACTTCAACCCCTGGCATAAAATTGCACTTGGTGCCTCGTCCACCAAGTGCAGTATATTTAGAA
>JAXDRA010001099.1:0-32694 GCA_034190875.2 Urechis unicinctus
GCAACACACTTAGTTGTAGCCTGGTGGCTAGCTTTGTGTCATCAAAACCTTCTCACAACACACTTAGTTGTAGCCTGGTGGCTAGCTTTGTGTCATCAAAACCTTCTCAGCAACACACTTAGTTGTAGCCTGGTGGCTAGCTTTGTGTCATCAAAACCTTCTCAGCAACACACTTAGTTGTAGCCTGGTGGCTAGCTTTGTGTCATCAAAACCTTCTCAGCAAACACTTAGTTGTAGCCTGGTGGCTAGCTTTGTGTCATCAAAACCTTCTCAGCAACACACTTAGTTGTAGCCTGGTGGCTAGCTTTGTGTCATCAAAACCTTCTCAGCAACACACTTAGTTGTAGCCTGGTGGCTAGCTTTGTGTCATCAAAACCTTCTCAGCAACACACTTAGTTGTAGCCTGGTGGCTAGCTTTGTGTCATCAAAACCTTCTCAGCAACACACTTAGTTGTAGCCTGGTGGCTAGCTTTGTGTCATCAAAACCTTCTCAGCAACACACTTAGTTGTAGCCTGGTGGCTAGCTTTGTGTCATCAAAACCTTCTCAGCAACACACTTAGTTGTAGCCTGGTGGCTAGCTTTGTGTCATCAAAACCTTCTCAGCAACACACTTAGTTGTAGCCTGGTGGCTAGCTTTGTGTCATCAAAACCTTCTCAGCAACACACTTAGTTGTAGCCTGGTGGCTAGCTTTGTGACATCAAAACCTTCTCAGCAACACACTTAGTTGTAGCCTGGTGGCTAGCTTTGTGTCATCAAAACCTTCTCAGCAACACACTTAGTTGTAGCCTGGTGGCTAGCTTTGTGTCATCAAAACCTTCTCAGCAACACACTTAGTTGTAGCCTGGTGGCTAGCTTTGTGTCATCAAAACCTTCTCAGCAACACACTTAGTTGTAGCCTGGTGGCTAGCTTTGTGACATCAAAACCTTCTCAGCAACACACTTAGTTGTAGCCTGGTGGCTAGCTTTGTGTCATCAAAACCTTCTCAGCAACACACTTAGTTGTAGCCTGGTGGCTAGCTTTGTGACATCAAAACCTTCTCAGCAACACACTTAGTTGTAGCCTGGTGGCTAGCTTTGTGTCATCAAAACCTTCTCAACAACACACTTAGTTGTAGCCTGGTGGCTAGCTTTGTGTCATCAAAACCTTCTCAGCAACACACTTAGTTGTAGCCTGGTGGCTAGCTTTGTGTCATCAAAACCTTCTCAGCAACACACTTAGTTGTAGCCTGGTGCTAGCTTTGTGTCATCAAAACCTTCTCAGCAACACACTTAGTTGTAGCCTGGTGGCTAGCTTTGTGTCATCAAAACCTTCTCTACAACGCACTTAGTTGTAGCCTGGTGGCTAGCTTTGTGACATCAAAACCTTCTCAGCAACACACTTAGTTGTAGCCTGGTGGCTAGCTTGTGTCATCAAACCTTCTCAAGCAACACACTTAGTTGTAGCCTGGTGGCTAGCTTTGTGTCATCAAAACCTTCTCAGCAACACACTTAGTTGTAGCCTGGTGGCTAGCTTTGTGTCATCAAAACCTTCTCAGCAACAACACACTTAGTTGTAGCCTGGTGGCTAGCTTTGTGTCATCAAAACCTTCTCAGCAACACACTTAGTTGTAGCCTGGTGGCTAGCTTTGTGTCATCAAAACCTTCTCAGCAACACACTTAGTTGTAGCCTGGTGGCTAGCTTTGTGTCATCAAAACCTTCTCAGCAAACACACTTAGTTGTAGCCTGGTGGCTAGCTTTGTGTCATCAAAACTTCTCTCAACACACTTAGTTGTAGCCTGGTGGCTAGTTGTAGCAACCTGGCCTGGTGGCTAGCTTTGTGTCATCAAAACCTTCTCAGCAACACACTTAGTTGTAGCCTGGTGGCTAGCTTTGTGACATCAAAACCTTCTCAACAACACACTTAGTTGTAGCCTGGTGGCTAGCTTTGTGTGTCATCAAAACCTTCTCAGCAACACACTTAGTTGTAGCCTGTGGCTAGCTTTGTGTGACATCAAAACCTTCTCAGCAACACACTTAGTTGTAAGCCCTGGTGGCTAGCTTTGTGACATCAAAACCTTCTCAGCACAACACACTTAGTTGTAGCCTGGTGGCTAGCTTTTGTGTCATCAAAACCTTCTCAGCAACACACTTAGTTGTAGCCTGGTGGCTAGCTTTGTGTCATCAAAACCTTCTCAGCAACACACTTAGTTTGTAGCCTGGTGGCTAGCTTTGTGTCATCAAAACCTTCTCAGCAACACACTTAGTTGTAGCCTGGTGGCTAGCTTTTGTGATCATCAAAACCTTCTCAGCAACACACTTAGTTGTAGCCTGGTGGCTAGCTTTGTGTCATCAAAACCTTCTCAGCAACACACTTAGTTGTAGCCTGGTGGCTAGCTTTGTGTCATCAAAACCTTCTCAGCAACACACTTAGTTGTAGCCTGGTGGCTAGCTTTGTGTCATCAAAACCTTCTCAGCAACACACTTAGTTGTAGCCTGGTGGCTAGCTTTGTGTCATCAAAACCTTCTCAGCAACACACTTAGTTGTAGCCTGGTGGCTAGCTTTGTGTCATCAAAACCTTCTCAGCAACACACTTAGTTGTAGCCTGGTGGCTAGCTTTGTGTCATCAAAACCTTCTCAGCAACACACTTAGTTGTAGCCTGGTGGCTAGCTTTGTGTCATCAAAACCTTCTCAGCAACACACTTAGTTGTAGCCTGGTGGCTAGCTTTGTGACATCAAAACCTTCTCAGCAACACACTTAGTTGTAGCCTGGTGGCTAGCTTTGTGTCATCAAAACCTTCTCAGCAACACACTTAGTTGTAGCCTGGTGGCTAGCTTTGTGTCATCAAAACCTTCTCAGCAACACACTTAGTTGTAGCCTGGTGGCTAGCTTTGTGTCATCAAAACCTTCTCAGCAACACACTTAGTTGTAGCCTGGTGGCTAGCTTTGTGTGTCATCAAAACCTTCTCAGCAACACACTTAGTTGTAGCCTGGTGGCTAGCTTTGTGTCATCAAAACCTTCTCAACAACACACTTAGTTGTAGCCTGGTGGCTAGCTTTGTGACATCAAAACCTTCTCAGCAACACACTTAGTTGTAGCCTGGTGTGGCTAGCTTTGTGTCATCAAAACCTTCTCAGCAACACACTTAGTTGTAGCCTGGTGGCTAGCTTTGTGTCATCAAAACCTTCTCAGCAACACACTTAGTTGTAGCCTGGTGGCTAGCTTTGTGTCATCAAAACCTTCTCAGCAACACACTTAGTTGTAGCCTGGTGGCTAGCTTTGTGACATCAAAACCTTCTCAGCAACACACTTAGTTGTAGCCTGGTGGCTAGCTTTGTGTCATCAAAACCTTCTCAGCAACACACTTAGTTTGTAGCCTGGTGGCTAGCTTTGTGTCATCAAAACCTTCTCAGCAACACACTTAGTTGTAGCCTGGTGGCTAGCTTTTTGTGTCATCAAAACCTTCTCAGCAACACACTTAGTTGTAGCCTGGTGGCTAGCTTTGTGTCATCAAAACCTTCTCAGCAACACACTTAGTTGTAGCCTGGTGGCTAGCTTTGTGTCATCAAAACCTTCTCAGCAACACACTTAGTTGTAGCCTGGTGGCTAGCTTTGTGTCATCAAAAAACCTTCTCAGCAACACACTTAGTTGTAGCCTGGTGGCTAGCTTTGTGACATCAAAACCTTCTCAGCAACACACTTAGTTGTAGCCTGGTGGCTAGCTTTGTCATCATCAAAACCTTCTCAGCAACACTTAGTTTGTAGCCTGGTGGCTAGCTTTGTGTCATCAAAACCTTCTCAGCAAACACACTTAGTTGTAGCCTGGTGGCTAGCTTTGTGTCATCAAAACCTTTCTCACAACACACTTAGTTGTAGCCTGGTGGCTAGCTTTGTGTCATCAAAACCTTCTCAGCAACACACTTAGTTGTAGCCTGGTGGCTAGCTTTGTATCATCAAAACCTTCTCAGCAACACACTTAGTTGTAGCCTGGTGGCTAGCTTTGTGTCATCAAAACCTTCTCAGCAACACACTTAGTTGTAGCCTGGTGGCTAGCTTTGTGTCATCAAAACCTTCTCAGCAACACACTTAGTTGTAGCCTGGTGGCTAGCTTTGTGTCATCAAAACCTTCTCAGCAACACACTTAGTTGTAGCCTGGTGGCTAGCTTTGTGTCATCAAAACCTTCTCAGCAACACACTTAGTTGTAGCCTGGTGGCTAGCTTTGTAGCTTTGTGTCATCAAAACCTTCTCAGCAACACACTTAGTTGTAGCCTGGTGGCTAGCTTTGTGTCATCAAAACCTTCTCAGCAAACACTTAGTTGTAGCCTGGTGGCTAGCTTTGTCATCAAAACCTTCTGCAACACACACTTAGTTGTAGCCTGGTGGCTAGCTTTGTGTCATCAAAACCTTCTCAACACACTTAGTTGTAGCCTGGTGGCTAGCTTTGTGTCATCAAAACCTTCTCAGCAACACACTTAGTTGTAGCCTGGTGGCTAGCTTTGTGTCATCAAAACCTTCTCAGCAACACTTAGTTGTAGCCTGGTGGCTAGCTCATCAAAACCTTCTCACAACACACTTAGTTGTAGCCTGGTGGCTAGCTTTGTGTCATCAAAAGCAGCAACACACTTAGTTGTAGCCTGGTGGCTAGCTTTGTGTCATCAAAACCTTCTCAGCAACACACTTAGTTGTAGCCTGGTGGCTAGCTTTGTGTCATCAAAACCTTCTCACAACACACTTAGTTGTAGCCTGGTGGCTAGCTTTGTGTCATCAAAACCTTCTCAGCAACACGCACTTAGTTGTAGCCTGGTGGCTAGCTTTGTGTCATCAAAACCTTCTCAGCAACACACTTAGTTTGTAGCCTGGTGGCTAGCTTTGTCATCAAAACCTTCTCAGCAACACACTTAGTTGTAGCCTGGTGGCTAGCTTTGTGTCATCAAAACCTTCTCAGCAACACACTTAGTTGTAGCCTGGTGGCTAGCTTTGTGACATCAAAACCTTCTCAGCAACACACTTAGTTGTAGCCTGGTGGCTAGCTTTGTGTCATCAAAACCTTCTCAGCAACACACTTAGTTGTAGCCTGGTGGCTAGCTTTGTGTCATCAAAACCTTCTCAACAAAGCACTTAGTTGTAGCCTGGTGGCTAGCTTTGTGTCATCAAAACCTTCTCAGCAACACACTTAGTTGTAGCCTGGTGGCTAGCTTTGTGTCATCAAAACCTTCTCAGCAACACACTTAGTTGTAGCCTGGTGGCTAGCTTTGTGTCATCAAAACCTTCTCAGCAACACACTTAGTTGTAGCCTGGTGGCTAGCTTTGTGTCATCAAAACCTTCTCAGCAACACACTTAGTTGTAGCCTGGTGGCTAGCTTTGTGTCATCAAAAACTTCTTCTCAGCAACACACTTAGTTGTAGCCTGGTGGCTAGCTTTGTGTCATCAAAACCTTCTCAGCAACACACTTAGTTGTAGCCTGGTGGCTAGCTTTGTGTCATCAAAACCTTCTCAGCAACACACTTAGTTGTAGCCTGGTGGCTAGCTTTGTGTCATCAAAACCTTCTCTTCTCAACAACACACTTAGTTGTAGCCTGGTGGCTAGCTTTGTGTCATCAAAACCTTCTCACAACACACTTAGTTGTAGCCTGGTGGCTAGCTTTGTGTCATCAAAACCTTCTCAGCAACACACTTAGTTGTAGCCTGGTGGCTAGCTTTGTGTCATCAAAACCTTCTCAGCAACACACTTAGTTGTAGCCTGGTGGCTAGCTTTGTGTCATCAAAACCTTCTCACACAACACACTTAGTTGTAGCCTGGTGGCTAGCTTTGTGTCATCAAAACCTTCTCAGCAACACACTTAGTTGTAGCCTGGTGGCTAGCTTTGTGTATGCTTTCACAAAACCTTCTCAGCAACACACTTAGTTGTAGCCTGGTGGCTAGCTTTGTGTCATCAAAACCTTCTCAGCACACACTTAGTTGTAGCCTGGTGGCTAGCTTTGTGTCATCAAAACCTTCTCAGCAACACACTTAGTTGTAGCCTGGTGGCTAGCTTTGTGTCATCAAAACCTTCTCAGCAACACACTTAGTTGTAGCCTGGTGGCTAGCTTTGTGTCATCAAAACCTTCTCAGCAACACACTTAGTTGTAGCCTGGTGGCTAGCTTTGTGTCATCAAAACCTTCTCAGCAACACACTTAGTTGTAGCCTGGTGGCTAGCTTTGTGTCATCAAAACCTTCTCAGCAACACACTTAGTTGTAGCCTGGTGGCTAGCTTTGTGTCATCAAAACCTTCTCTGCAACACACTTAGTTGTAGCCTGGTGGCTAGCTTTGTATCATCAAAACCTTCTCAGCAACACACTTAGTTGTAGCCTGGTGGCTAGCTTTGTGTCATCAAAAAACCTTCTCAACAACACACTTAGTTGTAGCCTGGTGGCTAGCTTTGTGTCATCAAAACCTTCTCAGCAACACACTTAGTTGTAGCCTGGTGGCTAGCTTTGTGACATCAAAACCTTCTCAGCAACACACTTAGTTGTAGCCTGGTGGCTAGCTTTGTGTCATCAAAACCTTCTCAGCAACACACTTAGTTGTAGCCTGGTGGCTAGCTTTGTGTCATCAAAACCTTCTCAGCAACACACTTAGTTGTAGCCTGGTGGCTAGCTTTGTGTCATCAAAACCTTCTCAGCAACACACTTAGTTGTAGCCTGGTGGCTAGCTTTGTGTCATCAAAACCTTCTCAGCAACACACTTAGTTGTAGCCTGGTGGCTAGCTTTGTGACATCAAAACCTTCTCAGCAACACACTTAGTTGTAGCCTGGTGGCTAGCTTTGTGTCATCAAAACCTTCTCAGCAACACACTTAGTTGTAGCCTGGTGGCTAGCTTTGTGTCATCAAAACCTTCTCAGCAACACACTTAGTTGTAGCCTGGTGGCTAGCTTTGTGTCATCAAAACCTTCTCAGCAACACACTTAGTTGTAGCCTGGTGGCTAGCTTTGTGTCATCAAAACCTTCTCAGCAACACACTTAGTTGTAGCCTGGTGGCTAGCTTTGTGTCATCAAAACCTTCTCAGCAACACACTTAGTTGTAGCCTGGTGCTAGCTTTGTGTCATCAAAACCTTCTCAGCAACACACTTAGTTGTAGCCTGGTGGCTAGCTTTGTGTCATCAAAACCTTCTCAGCAACACACTTAGTTGTAGCCTGGTGGCTAGCTTTGTGTCATCAAAACCTTCTCAGCAACACACTTAGTTGTAGCCTGGTGGCTAGCTTTGTGTCATCAAAAACCTTCTCAACAACACACTTAGTTGTAGCCTGGTGGCTAGCTTTGTGTCATCAAAACCTTCTCAGCAACACACTTAGTTGTAGCCTGGTGGCTAGCTTTGTGTCATCAAAACCTTCTCAGCAACACACTTAGTTGTAGCCTGGTGGCTAGCTTTGTGTCATCAAAACCTTCTCAGCAACACACTTAGTTGTAGCCTGGTGGCTAGCTTTGTGTCATCAAAACCTTCTCAGCAACACACTTAGTTGTAGCCTGGTGGCTAGCTTTGTGTCATCAAAACCTTCTCAGCAACACACTTAGTTGTAGCCTGGTGGCTAGCTTTGTGTCATCAAAACCTTCTCAGCAACACACTTAGTTGTAGCCTGGTGGCTAGCTTTGTGTCATCAAAACCTTCTCAGCAACACACTTAGTTGTAGCCTGGTGGCTAGCTTTGTGTCATCAAAACCTTCTCAGCAACACACTTAGTTGTAGCCTGGTGGCTAGCTTTGTGTCATCAAAACCTTCTCAGCAACACACTTAGTTGTAGCCTGGTGGCTAGCTTTGTGTCATCAAAACCTTCTCAGCAACACACTTAGTTGTAGCCTGGTGGCTAGCTTTGTGTCATCAAAACCTTCTCAGCAACACACTTAGTTGTAGCCTGGTGGCTAGCTTTGTGTCATCAAAACCTTCTCACAACACACTTAGTTGTAGCCTGGTGGCTAGCTTTGTGTCATCAAAACCTTCTCAGCAACACACTTAGTTGTAGCCTGGTGGCTAGCTTTGTGTCATCAAAACCTTCTCAGCAACACACTTAGTTGTAGCCTGGTGGCTAGCTTTGTGTCATCAAAACCTTCTCAGCAACACACTTAGTTGTAGCCTGGTGGCTAGCTTTGTGTCATCAAAACCTTCTCAGCAACACACTTAGTTGTAGCCTGGTGGCTAGCTTTGTGTCATCAAAACCTTCTCAACAACACACTTAGTTGTAGCCTGGTGGCTAGCTTTTGTCATCATCAAAAACCTTCTCAGCAACACACTTAGTTGTAGCCTGGTGGCTAGCTTTGTGTCATCAAAACCTTCTCAGCAACACACTTAGTTGTAGCCTGGTGGCTAGCTTTGTAGCCTCAAAACCTTCTCACAACACACTTAGTTGTAGCCTGGTGGCTAGCTTTGTGTCATCAAAACCTTCTCAGCAACACACTTAGTTGTAGCCTGGTGGCTAGCTTTGTGTCATCAAAACCTTCTCAGCAACACACTTAGTTGTAGCCTGGTGGCTAGCTTTGTGTCATCAAAACCTTCTCAGCAACACACTTAGTTGTAGCCTGGTGGCTAGCTTTGTGTCATCAAAACCTTCTCAGCAACACACTTAGTTGTAGCCTGGTGGCTAGCTTTGTGTCATCAAAACCTTCTCAGCAACACACTTAGTTGTAGCCTGGTGGCTAGCTTTGTGTCATCAAAACCTTCTCAGCAACACACTTAGTTGTAGCCTGGTGGCTAGCTTTGTGTCATCAAAACCTTCTCAGCAACACACTTAGTTGTAGCCTGGTGGCTAGCTTTGTATCATCATCAAAACCTTCTCAGCAACACACTTAGTTGTAGCCTGGTGGCTAGCTTTGTGTCATCAAAACCTTCTCAGCAAACACTTAGTTGTAGCCTGGTGGCTAGCTTTGTGTCATCAAAACCTTCTCAGCAACACACTTAGTTGTAGCCTGGTGGCTAGCTTTGTGTCATCAAAACCTTCTCAGCAACACACTTAGTTGTAGCCTGGTGGCTAGCTTTGTGACATCAAAACCTTCTCAGCAACACACTTAGTTGTAGCCTGGTGGCTAGCTTTGTGTCATCAAAACCTTCTCAGCAACACACTTAGTTGTAGCCTGGTGGCTAGCTTTGTGTCATCAAAACCTTCTCAACAACACACTTAGTTGTAGCCTGGTGGCTAGCTTTGTGTCATCAAAACCTTCTCAGCAACACACTTAGTTGTAGCCTGGTGGCTAGCTTTGTGTCATCAAAACCTTCTCAGCAACACACTTAGTTGTAGCCTGGTGGCTAGCTTTGTGTCATCAAACCTTCTCAGCAACACACTTAGTTGTAGCCTGGTGGCTAGCTTTGTGTCATCAAAACCTTCTCAGCAACACACTTAGTTGTAGCCTGGTGGCTAGCTTTGTGTCATCAAAACCTTCTCAGCAACACACTTAGTTGTAGCCTGGTGGCTAGCTTTGTGTCATCAAAACCTTCTCAGCAACACACTTAGTTGTAGCCTGGTGGCTAGCTTTGTGTCATCAAAACCTTCTCAGCAACACACTTTAGTTGTAGCCTGGTGGCTAGCTTTGTGTCATCAAAACCTTCTCAGCAACAAACACTTAGTTGTAGCCTGGTGGCTAGCTTTGTGACATCAAAACCTTCTCAGCAACACACTTAGTTGTAGCCTGGTGGCTAGCTTTGTGTCATCAAAACCTTCTCAGCAACACACTTAGTTGTAGCCTGGTGGCTAGCTTTGTGTGTCATCAAAACCTTCTCAGCAACACACTTAGTTGTAGCCTGGTGGCTAGCTTTGTGTCATCAAAACCTTCTCAGCAACACACTTAGTTGTAGCCTGGTGGCTAGCTTTGTGTCATCAAAACCTTCTCAGCAACACACTTAGTTGTAGCCTGGTGGCTAGCTTTGTGTCATCAAAACCTTCTCAGCAACACACTTAGTTGTAGCCTGGTGGCTAGCTTTGTGTGTCATCAAAACCTTCTCAGCAACACACTTAGTTGTAGCCTGGTGGCTAGCTTTGTGACATCAAAACCTCAACAAACACACTTAGTTGTAGCCTGGTGGCTAGCTTTGTGTCATCAAAACCTTCTCAGCAACACACTTAGTTGTAGCCTGGTGGTGGCTAGCTTTGTGTCATCAAAACCTTCTCAGCAACACACTTAGTTGTAGCCTGGTGGCTAGCTTTGTGTCATCATCAAAACCTTCTCAACAACACACTTAGTTGTAGCCTGGTGGCTAGCTTTGTGTCATCAAAACCTTCTCAGCAACACACTTAGTTGTAGCCTGGTGGCTAGCTTTGTGTCATCAAAACCTTCTCACAACACACTTAGTTGTAGCCTGGTGGCTAGCTTTGTGTCATCAAAACCTTCTCAGCAACACACTTAGTTGTAGCCTGGTGGCTAGCTTTGTGTCATCAAAACCTTCTCAGCAACACACTTAGTTGTAGCCTGGTGGCTAGCTTTGTGTCATCAAAACCTTCTCAACAACACACTTAGTTGTAGCCTGGTGGCTAGCTTTGTGTCATCAAAACCTTCTCACAACACACTTAGTTGTAGCCTGGTGGCTAGCTTTGTGTCATCAAAACACTCAGCAACCTTAGTTGTAGCCTGGTGGCTAGCTTTGTGTCATCAAAACCTTCTCAGCAACACACTTAGTTGTAGCCTGGTGGCTAGCTTTGTGTCATCAAAACCTTCTCAGCAACACACTTAGTTGTAGCCTGGTGGCTAGCTTTGTGTCATCAAAACCTTCTCAGCAACACACTTAGTTGTAGCCTGGTGGCTAGCTTTGTGTCATCAAAACCTTCTCAACAACACACTTAGTTGTAGCCTGGTGGCTAGCTTTGTGTCATCAAAACCTTCTCAACAACACACTTAGTTGTAGCCTGGTGGCTAGCTTTGTGTCATCATCAAAAAACCTTCTCAGCAACACACTTAGTTGTAGCCTGGTGGCTAGCTTTGTGTCATCAAAACCTTCTCAACAACACACTTAGTTGTAGCCTGGTGGCTAGCTTTGTGTATCATCAAAACCTTCTCAGCAACACACTTAGTTGTAGCCTGGTGGCTAGCTTTGTGTCATCAAAACCTTCTCAGCAACACACTTAGTTGTAGCCTGGTGGCTAGCTTTGTGTCATCAAAACCTTCTCAGCAACACACTTAGTTGTAGCCCTGGTGGCTAGCTTTGTGTCATCAAAACCTTCTCAACAACACACTTAGTTGTAGCCTGGTGGCTAGCTTTGTGTCATCAAAACCTTCTCAGCAACACACTTAGTTGTAGCCTGGTGGCTAGCTTTGTGTCATCAAAACCTTCTCAGCAACACACTTAGTTGTAGCCTGGTGGCTAGCTTTGTGTCATCAAAACCTTCTCAGCAACACACACTTAGTTGTAGCCTGGTGGCTAGCTTTGTGTCATCAAAACCTTCTCAGCAACACACTTAGTTGTAGCCTGGTGGCTAGCTTTGTCAAAACCTTCTCAAAACCTTAGTTCTAGCCTGGTGGCAACATCAAAACTTAGTTGTAGCCTGGTGGCTAGCTTTGTGTCATCAAAACCTTCTCAGCAACACACTTAGTTGTAGCCTGGTGGCTAGCTTTGTGTCATCAAAACCTTCTCACAACACACTTAGTTGTAGCCTGGTGGCTAGCTTTGTGTCATCAAAACCTTCTCAGCAACACACTTAGTTGTAGCTGGTGGCTAGCTTTGTGTCAAAATCAAAACCTTCTCATCAACACACTTAGTTGTAGCCTGGTGGCTAGCTTTGTGACATCAAAACCTTCTCAGCAACACACTTAGTTGTAGCCTGGTGGCTAGCTTTGTGACATCAAAACCTCCTCACAACACACTTAGTTTTGGCCTGGTGGCTAGCTTTGTGTCATCAAAACCTTCTCAGCAACACACTTAGTTGTAGCCTGGTGGCTAGCTTTGTGACATCAAAACCTTCTCAGCAACACACTTAGTTGTAGCCTGGTGGCTAGCTTTGTGTCATCAAAACCTTCTCAGCAACACACTTAGTTGTAGCCTGGTGGCTAGCTTTGTGTCATCAAAACCTTCTCAGCAACACACTTAGTTGTAGCCTGGTGGCTAGCTTTGTGTCATCAAAACCTTCTCAGCAACACACTTAGTTGTAGCCTGGTGGCTAGCTTTGTCATCAAAAACCTTCTCAGCAACACACTTAGTTGTAGCCTGGTGGCTAGCTTTGTGTCATCAAAACCTTCTCAGCAACACACTTAGTTGTAGCCTGGTGGCTAGCTTTGTGACATCAAAACCTTCTCAGCAACACACTTAGTTGTAGCCTGGTGGCTAGCTTTGTGTCATCAAAACCTTCTCAGCAACACACTTAGTTGTAGCCTGGTGGCTAGCTTTGTGTCATCAAAACCTTCTCAGCAACACACTTAGTTGTAGCCTGGTGGCTAGCTTTGTGTCATCAAAAACTTCTCAGCAACACACTTAGTTGTAGCCTGGTGGCTAGCTTTGTGTCATCAAAACCTTTCTCAGCAACACACTTAGTTGTAGCCTGGTGGCTAGCTTTGTGTCATCAAAACCTTCTCAGCAACACACTTAGTTGTAGCCTGGTGGCTAGCTTTGTGTCATCAAAACCTTCTCAGCAACACACTTAGTTGTAGCCTGGTGGCTAGCTTTTGTGACATCAAAACCTTCTCAGCAACACACTTAGTTGTAGCCTGGTGGCTAGCTTTGTGTCATCAAAACCTTCTCAGCAACACACTTAGTTGTAGCCTGGTGGCTAGCTTTGTGTCATCAAAACCTTCTCAGCAACACACTTAGTTGTAGCCTGGTGGCTAGCTTTGTGTCATCAAAACCTTCTCAGCAACACACTTAGTTGTAGCCTGGTGGCTAGCTTGTGTCATCAAAACCTTCTTCTCAGCAACACACTTAGTTGTAGCCTGGTGGCTAGCTTTGTGTCATCAAAACCTTCTCAGCAACACACTTAGTTGTAGCCTGGTGGCTAGCTTTGTGACATCAAAACCTTCTCAGCAACACACTTAGTTGTAGCCTGGTGGCTAGCTTTGTGTCATCAAAACCTTCTCAGCAACACACTTAGTTGTAGCCTGGTGGCTAGCTTTGTGTCATCAAAACCTTCTCAGCAACACACTTAGTGGCTAGCTTTGTAGCCTAGTTGTAGCCTGGCTAGCTTTGTGTCATCAAAACCTTCTCAGCAACACACTTAGTTGTAGCCTGGTGGCTAGCTTTGTGTCATCAAAACCTTCTCAACAACACACTTAGTTGTAGCCTGGTGGCTAGCTTTGTGTCATCAAAACCTTCTCAGCAACACACTTAGTTGTAGCCTGGTGGCTAGCTTTGTGTCATCAAAACCTTCTCAGCAACACACTTAGTTGTAGCCTGGTGGCTAGCTTTGTGTCATCATCAAACCTTCTCAGCAACACACTTAGTTGTAGCCTGGTGGCTAGCTTTTTGTGTCATCAAAACCTTCTCAGCAACAACACACTTAGTTGTAGCCTGGTGGCTAGCTTTGTGTCATCAAAACCTTCTCAGCAACACACTTAGTTGTAGTAGCCTGGTGGCTAGCTTTGTGTCATCAAAAAAACCTCAGCAACACACACTTAGTTGTAGCCTGGTGGCTAGCTTTGACATCATCAAAACCTTCTCAGCAACACACTTAGTTGTAGCCTGGTGGCTAGCTTTGTGTCATCAAAACCTTCTCAGCAAACACTTAGTTGTAGCCTGGTGGCTAGCTTTGTGTCATCAAAACCTTCTCAGCAACACACTTAGTTGTAGCCTGGTGGCTACTTTGTGACATCAAAACCTTCTCAGCAACACACTTAGTTGTAGCCTGGTGGCTAGCTTTGTGTCATCAAAACCTTCTCAGCAACACACTTAGTTGTAGCCTGGTGGCTAGCTTTGTGTCATCAAAACCTTCTCAGCAACACACTTAGTTGTAGCCTGGTGGCTAGCTTTGTGTCATCAAAACCTTCTCAGCAACACACTTAGTTGTAGCCTGGTGGCTAGCTTTGTGTCATCAAAACCTTCTCAGCAAACACTTAGTTGTAGCCTGGTGGCTAGCTTTGTGTCATCAAAACCTTCTCAGCAACACACTTAGTTGTAGCCTGGTGGCTAAACATCAAAACCTTCTCAACACACTAGTTGTAGCCTGGTGGCTAGCTTTTTGTGTCATCAAAACCTTCAGCAACACACTTAGTTGTAGCCTGGTGGCTAGCTTTGTGTCATCAAAACCTTCTCAGCAACACACTTAGTTGTAGCCTGGTGGCTAGCTTTGTGTCATCAAAACCTTCTCAGCAACACACTTAGTTGTAGCCTGGTGGCTAGCTTTGTCATCAAAACCTCTCAGCAACACACTTAGTTGTAGCTTGGTGGCTAGCTTTGTGACAAAACCTTCTCAGCAACACACTTAGTTGTAGCCTGGTGGCTAGCTTTGTGTCATCAAAACCTTCTCAGCAACACACTTAGTTGTAGCCTGGTGGCTAGCTTTGTGTCATCAAAACCTTCTCAGCAACACACTTAGTTGTAGCCTGGTGGCTAGCTTTGTGTCATCAAAACCTTCTCAGCAACACACTTAGTTGTAGCCTGGTGGCTAGCTTTGTGACATCAAAACCTTCTCAGCAACACACTTAGTTGTAGCCTGGTGGCTAGCTTTGTGACATCAAAACACTTCTCAACAACACACTTAGTTTGTAGCCTGGTGGCTAGCTTTGTGACATCAAAACCTTCTCAGCAACACACTTAGTTGTAGCCTGGTGGCTAGCTTTGTGTCATCAAAACCTTCTCAGCAACACACTTAGTTGTAGCCTGGTGGCTAGCTTTGTGTCATCAAAACCTTCTCAGCAACACACTTAGTTGTAGCCTGGTGGCTAGCTTTGTGTCATCAAAACCTTCTCAGCAACACACTTAGTTGTAGCCTGGTGGCTAGCTTTGTGTCATCAAAACCTTCTCAGCAACACACTTAGTTGTAGCCTGGTGGCTAGCTTTGTGTCATCAAAACCTTCTCAGCAACACACTTAGTTGTAGCCTGGTGGCTAGCTTTGTGTCATCAAAACCTTCTCAGCAACACACTTAGTTGTAGCCTGGTGGCTAGCTTTTTGTGTCATCAAAACCTTCTCAGCAACACACTTAGTTGTAGCCTGGTGGCTAGCTTTGTGTCATCAAAACCTTCTCAGCAAACACTTAGTTGTAGCCTGGTGGCTAGCTTTGTGTCATCAAAACTTCTTCAACAACACACTTAGTTGTAGCCTGGTGGCTAGCTTTGTGTCATCAAAACCTTCTCAGCAACACACTTAGTTGTAGCCTGGTGGCTAGCTTTGTGTCATCAAAACTTCTCAGCAACACACTTAGTTGTAGCCTGGTGGCTAGCTTTTTGACATCAAAACCTTCTCAGCAACACACTTAGTTGTAGCCTGGTGGCTAGCTTTGTGTCATCAAAACCTTCTCAGCAACACACTTAGTTGTAGCCTGGTGGCTAGCTTTGTGTCATCAAAACCTTCTCAGCAACACACTTAGTTGTAGCCTGGTGGCTAGCTTTGTGACATCAAAACCTTCTCAACAACACACTTAGTTGTAGCCTGGTGGCTAGCTTTGTGTGTCATCAAAACCTTCTCAGCAACACACTTAGTTGTAGCCTGGTGGCTAGCTTTGTGTCATCAAAACCTTCTCAGCAACACACTTAGTTGTAGCCTGGTGGCTAGCTTTGTGTCATCAAAACCTTCTCAGCACACACACTTAGTTGTAGCCTGGTGGCTAGCTTTGTGTCATCAAAACCTTCTCAGCAACACACTTAGTTGTAGCCTGGTGGCTAGCTTTGTGTCATCAAAACCTTCTCAGCAACAACACACTTAGTTGTAGCCTGGTGGCTAGCTTTGTGTCATCAAAACCTTCTCAGCAACACACTTAGTTGTAGCCTGGTGGCTAGCTTTGTGTCATCAAAACCTTCTCAGCAACACACTTAGTTGTAGCCTGGTGGCTAGCTTTGTGTCATCAAAACCTTCTCAGCAACACACTTAGTTGTAGCCTGGTGGCTAGCTTTGTGTGTCATCAAAACCTTCTCAGCAACACACTTAGTTGTAGCCTGGTGGCTAGCTTTGTGTCATCAAAACCTTCTCAGCAACACACTTAGTTGTAGCCTGGTGGCTAGCTTTGTGTCATCAAACCTTCTCAGCAACACACTTAGTTGTAGCCTGGTGGCTAGCTTTGTGTCATCAAAACCTTCTCAGCAACACACTTAGTTGTAGCCTGGTGGCTAGCTTTGTGTCATCAAAACCTTCTCAGCAACACACTTAGTTGTAGCCTGGTGGCTAGCTTTGTGTCATCAAAACCTTCTCAACAACACTTAGTTGTAGCCTGGTGGCTAGCTTTGTGTCATCAAAACCTTCTCAACACACTTAACACACTGGTTAGCTTTGTAGCCTGGTGGCAACACAGCTTTGTGTGGCTAGCTTTCAATCAAAACCTTCTCAGCAACACACTTAGTTGTAGCCTGGTGGCTAGCTTTGTGTCATCAAAACCTTCTCAGCAACACACTTAGTTGTAGCCTGGTGGCTAGTTTTGTGTCATCAAAACCTTCTCAGCAACACACTTAGTTGTAGCCTGGTGGCTAGCTTTGTGTCATCAAAACCTTCTCAGCAACACACTTAGTTGTAGCCTGGTGGCTAGCTTTTGTCATCAAAACCTTCTCAGCACACACTTAGTTGTAGCCTGGTGTAGCTTTGTGTCATGGCAACAACACACTTAGTTGTAGCCTGGTGGCTAGCTTTGTGATCATCAAAACCTTCTCAGCAACACACTTAGTTGTAGCCTGGTGGCTAGCTTTGTGTCATCAAAACCTTCTCAGCAACACACTTAGTTGTAGCCTGGTGGCTAGCTTTGTGACATCAAAATCAAAACCTTCTCAGCAACACTTAGTTTTGTAGCCTGGTGGCTAGCTTTGTGTCATCAAAACCTTCTCAAAACACACTTAGTTTAGCCTGGTGGCTAGCTTTTGTCATCAAAACCTTCTCAACAACACACTTAGTTGTAGCCTGGTGCTAGCTTTGTGTCATCAAAACCTTCTCAGCAACACACTTAGTTGTAGCCTGGTGGCTAGCTTTGTGTCATCAAAACCTTCTCAGCAACACACTTAGTTGTAGCCTGGTGGCTAGCTTTGTGTCATCAAAACCTTCTCAGCAACACACTTAGTTGTAGCCTGGTGGCTAGCTTTGTGTCATCAAAACCTTCTCAGCAACACACTTAGTTGTAGCCTGGTGGCTAGCTTTGTGTCATCAAAACCTTCTCAGCAACACACTTAGTTTGTAGCCTGGTGGCTAGCTTTGTGTCATCAAAACCTTCTCAGCAACACACTTAGTTGTAGCCTGGTGGGGCTAGCTTTGTGACATCAAAACCTTCTCAGCAACACACTTAGTTGTAGCCTGGTGGCTAGCTTTGTGTCATCAAAACCTTCTCAGCAACACACTTAGTTGTAGCCTGGTGGCTAGCTTTGTGTCATCAAAACCTTCTCAGCAACACACTTAGTTGTAGCCTGGTGGCTAGCTTTGTGACATCAAAAACCTTCTCAGCAACACACTTAGTTGTAGCCTGGTGGCTAGCTTTTGTGTCATCAAAACCTTCTCAGCAACACACTTAGTTGTAGCCTGGTGGCTAGCTTTGTCATCAAAACCTTCTCAGCAACACACTTAGTTGTAGCCTGGTGGCTAGCTTTGTGTCATCAAAACCTTCTCAGCACACACTTAGTTGTAGCCTGGTGGCTAGCTTTGTGTCATCAAAACCTTCTCAGCAACACACTAGTTTGTAGCCTGGTGGCTAGCTTTGTGTCATCAAAACCTTCTCAACAACACACTTAGTTGTAGCCTGGTGGCTAGCTTTGTGTCATCAAAACCTTCAGCAACACACTTTTGTACATAGCTTTGTGTGGCTAGCTTTGTGTCATCAAACCTTCTCAGCAACACACTTAGTTGTAGCCTGGTGGCTAGCTTTGTGTCATCAAAACCTTCTCACAACACACTTAGTTGTAGCCTGGTGGCTAGCTTTGTCATCAAAACCTTCTCAGCAACACACTTTAGTTGTAGCCTGGTGGCTAGCTTTGTGTCATCAAAACCTTCTCAGCAACACACTTAGTTGTAGCCTGGTGGCTAGCTTTGTGTCATCAAATCAAAACCTTCTCAGCAACACACTTAGTTGTAGCCTGGTGGCTAGCTTTGTGTCATCAAAACCTTCTCAGCAACACACTTAGTTGTAGCCTGGTGGCTAGCTTTGTCATCATCAAAACCTTCTCACAACACACTTAGTTGTAGCCTGGTGGCTAGCTTTGTGTCATCAAAACCTTCTCAGCAACACACTTAGTTGTAGCCTGGTGGCTAGCTTTGTGTCATCAAAACCTCAACAACACACTTAGTTTTGGCCTGGTGGCTAGCTTTGTGTCATCAAAACCTTCTCAGCAACACACTTAGTTGTAGCCTGGTGGCTAGCTTTGTGTCATCAAAACCTCTCTCAACAACACAGTTTAGTTGTAGCCTGGTGGCTAGCTTTTTGTGACATCAAAACCTTCTCAGCAACACTTAGTTGTAGCCTGGTGGCTAGCTTTGTGACATCAAAACCTTCTCAGCAACACACTTAGTTGTAGCCTGGTGGCTAGCTTTGTGTCATCAAAACCTTCTCAGCAACACACTTAGTTGTAGCCTGGTGGCTAGCTTTTGTCATCAAAACCATCAGCAAAACCTTCTCAGCAAACCTTCTCACACACTTAGTTGTAGCCTGGTGGCTAGCTTTGTGTCATCAAAACCTTCTCAGCAACACACTTAGTTGTAGCCTGGTGGCTAGCTTTGTGTCATCAAAACCTTCTCAGCAACACACTTAGTTGTAGCCTGGTGGCTAGCTTTGTGTCATCAAAACCTTCTCAGCAACACACTTAGTTGTAGCCTGGTGGCTAGCTTTGTGTCATCAAAACCTTCTCAGCAACACACTTAGTTGTAGCCTGGTGGCTAGCTTTGTGTCATCAAAACCTTCTTCTCAACAAACACTTAGTTGTAGCCTGGTGGCTAGCTTTGTGTCATCAAAACCTTCTCAGCAACACACTTAGTTGTAGCCTGGTGGCTAGCTTTGTGTCATCAAAAAACCTCTCTCAACAACACACTTAGTTGTAGCCTGGTGGCTAGCTTTGTGTCATCAAAACCTTCTCAGCAACACACTTAGTTGTAGCCTGGTGGCTAGCTTTGTGTCATCAAAACCTTCTCAGCAACACACTTAGTTGTAGCCTGGTGGCTAGCTTTGTGTCATCAAAACCTTCTCAGCAACACACTTAGTTTAGTGGTAGCCTGGTGGCTAGCTTAGTGTAGCCTGGTGGCCTTTTGTGTCATCAAAACCTTAGTTGTAGCCCTCTCACAACACACTTAGTTGTAGCCTGGTGGCTAGCTTTGTGTCATCAAAACCTTCTCAGCAACACACTTAGTTGTAGCCTGGTGGCTAGCTTTGTGTCATCAAAACCTTCTCAGCAACAAAACCTGGTCTTGTCATCAAAACCTTCTCACAACACACTTAGTTGTAGCCTGGTGGCTAGCTTTGTGTCATCAAAACCTTCTCAGCAACACTTAGTTGTAGCCTGGTGGCTAGCTTTGTGTCATCAAAACCTTCTCAGCAACAAAACACACTTAGTTTTGTAGCCCTGGTGGCTAGCTTTGTGTCATCAAAACCTTCTCAGCAACACACTTAGTTGTAGCCTGGTGGCTAGCTTTGTGTCATCAAAACCTTCTCAGCAACACACTTAGTTGTAGCCTGGTGGCTAGCTTTGTGACATCAAAACCTTCTCAGCAACACACTTAGTTGTAGCCTGGGTGCTAGCTTTGTGTCATCAAAACCTTCTCAGCAACACACTTAGTTGTAGCCTGGTGGCTAGCTTTGTGTCATCAAAAAACCTTCTCAGCAAACACACTTAGTTGTAGCCTTAGTTGTAGCTAGCTTTGTGTCATCAAAACCTTCTCAGCAACACACTTAGTTGTAGCCTGGTGGCTAGCTTTGTGTCATCAAAACCTTCTCTCAGCAACACACTTAGTTGTAGCCTGGTGGCTAGCTTTGTGTCATCAAAACCTTCTCAGCAACACACTTAGTTGTAGCCTGGTGGCTAGCTTTGTGACATCAAAACCTTCTCAGCAACACACTTAGTTGTAGCCTGGTTGCTAGCATCAAAACCTTCTGGCTAGTTGTAGCCTGGTGGCTAGCATCAAAACCTTCTCAGCAACACACTTAGTTGTAGCCTGGTGGCTAGCTTTGTGTCATCAAAACCTTCTCAGCAAACACACTTAGTTGTAGCCTGGTGGCTAGCTTTGTGTCATCAAAACCTTCTCAGCAACACACTTAGTTGTAGCCTGGTGGCTAGCTTTGTGTCATCAAAACCTTCTCAGCAACACACTTAGTTGTAGCCTGGTGGCTAGCTTTGTGTCATCAAAACCTTCTCAGCAACACACTTAGTTGTAGCCTGGTGGCTAGCTTTGTGTCATCATCAAAACCTTTCTCAACAACACACTTAGTTGTAGCCTGGTGGCTAGCTTTGTGTCATCAAAACCTTCTCAGCAACACACTTAGTTGTAGCCTGGTGGCTAGCTTTGTGTCATCAAAACCTTCTCAGCAACACACTTAGTTGTAGCCTGGTGGCTAGCTTTGTGTCATCAAAACCTTCTCAGCAACACACTTAGTTGTAGCCTGGTGGCTAGCTTTTGTCATCAAAACCTTCTCAGCAACACACTTAGTTGTAGCCTGGTGGCTAGCTTTGTGTCATCAAAACCTTCTCAGCAACACACTTAGTTGTAGCCTGGTGGCTAGCTTTGTGTCATCAAAACCTTCTCAGCAACACACTTAGTTGTAGCCTGGTGGCTAGCTTTGTGTCATCAAAACCTTCTCAGCAACACACTTAGTTGTAGCCTGGTGGCTAGCTTTGTGTCATCAAAACCTTCTCAGCAACACACTTAGTTGTAGCCTGGTGGCTAGCTTTGTGTCATCAAAACCTTCTCAGCAACACACTTAGTTGTAGCCTGGTGGCTAGCTTTGTGTCATCAAAACCTTCTCAGCAACACACTTAGTTGTAGCCTGGTGGCTAGCTTTGTGTCATCAAAACCTTCTCAGCAACACACTTAGTTGTAGCCTGGTGGCTAGCTTTGTGTCATCAAAACCTTCTCAGCAACACACTTAGTTGTAGCCTGGTGGTGGCTAGCTTTGTGTCATCAAAACCTTCTCAGCAACACACTTAGTTGTAGCCTGGTGGCTAGCTTTGTGTCATCAAAACCTTCTCAGCAACACACTTAGTTGTAGCCTGGTGGCTAGCTTTTGTATCATCAAAACCTTCTCAGCAACACACTTAGTTGTAGCCTGGTGGCTAGCTTTGTGTCATCAAAACCTTCTCAGCAACACACTTAGTTGTAGCCTGGTGGCTAGCTTTGTGTCATCAAAACCTTCTCAGCAACAACACACTTAGTTGTAGCCTGGTGGCTAGCTTTGTGTCATCAAAACCTTCTCAGCAACACACTTAGTTGTAGCCTGGTGGCTAGCTTTGTGTCATCAAAACCTTCTCAGCAACACACTTAGTTGTAGCCTGGTGGCTAGCTTTGTGATCATCAAAACCTTCTCAGCAACACACTTAGTTGTAGCCTGGTGGCTAGCTTTGTGTCATCAAAACCTTCTCAGCAACACACTTAGTTGTAGCCTGGTGGCTAGCTTTGTGTCATCAAAACCTTCTCAGCAACACACTTAGTTGTAGCCTGGTGGCTAGCTTTGTGTCATCATCAAAACCTTCTCAGCAACACACTTAGTTGTAGCCTGGTGGCTAGCTTTGTGTTGTCATCAAAACCTTCTCAGCAACACACTTAGTTGTAGCCTGGTGGCTAGCTTTGTGTCATCAAAAACCTTCTCAGCACACACTTAGTTGTAGCCTGGTGGCTAGCTTTGTGTCATCAAAAACCTTCTCAGCAACACACTTAGTTGTAGCCTGGTGGCTAGCTTTGTGTCATCAAAACCTTCTCAGCAACACACTTAGTTGTAGCCTGGTGTGCTAGCTTTGTGTCATCAAAACCTTCTCAACAACACACTTAGTTGTAGCCTGGTGGCTAGCTTTGTGTCATCAAAACCTTCTCAGCAACACACTTAGTTGTAGCCTGGTGGCTAGCTTTGTGTCATCAAAACCTTCTCAGCAACACACTTAGTTGTAGCCTGGTGGCTAGCTTTGTGTCATCAAAACCTTCTCAGCAACACACTTAGTTGTAGCCTGGTGGCTAGCTTTGTTATCAAAACTTCTCAGCAACACACTTAGTTGTAGCCTGGTGGCTAGCTTTGTGTCATCAAAACCTTCTCAGCAACACACTTAGTTGTAGCCTGGTGGCTAGCTTTGTGTCACATCAAAACCTTCTCAGCAACACACTTAGTTGTAGCCTGGTGGCTAGCTTTGTGTCATCAAAACCTTCTCAGCAACACACTTAGTGTAGCCTGGTGGCTAGCTTTGTGTCATCAAAACCTTCTCAGCAACACACTTAGTTGTAGCCTGGTGGCTAGCTTTGTGTCATCAAAACCTTCTCAGCAACACACTTAGTTGTAGCTGGTGGCTAGCTTGTGTCATCAAACCTTCTCAGCAACACTTAGTTGTAGCCTGGTGGCAGCTTTGTGTCATCAAAACCTTCTCAACAACACACTTAGTTGTAGCCTGGTGGCTAGCTTTGTGTCATCAAAAACCTTCTCAGCAACACACTTAGTTGTAGCCTGGTGGCTAGCTTTGTGTCATCAAAACCCTCTCAGCAACACACTTAGTTGTAGCCTGGTGGCTAGCTTTGTCATCATCAAAACCTTCTCAGCAACACACTTAGTTGTAGCCTGGTGGCTAGCTTCTCAGCAACACACTTGTCATCAAAACCTTCTCACAACACACTTAGTTGTAGCCTGGTGGCTAGCTTTGTGTCATCAAAACCTTCTCAGCAACACACACTTAGTTGTAGCCTGGTGGCTAGCTTTGTGTCATCAAAAACCTTCTCAGCAACACACTTAGTTGTAGCCTGGTGGCTAGCTTTGTGTCATTGTTCTCATCAACACACTTAGTTGTAGCCTGGTGGCTAGCTTTTTGTATCATCAAAACCTTCTCACAACACACTTAGTTGTAGCCTGGTGGCTAGCTTTGTCATCATCATCAAAAACCTTCTCAGCAACACACTTAGTTGTAGCCTGGTGGCTAGCTTTGTGTCATCAAAACCTTCTCAACAACACTTTAGTTGTAGCCTGGTGGCTAGCTTTGTGTCATCAAACCTTCTCAGCAACACACTTAGTTTGTAGCCTGGTGGCTAGCTTTGTGTCATCAAAACCTTCTCAGCAACACACTTAGTTGTAGCCTGGTGGCTAGCTTTGTGTCATCAAAACCTTCTCAGCAACACACTTAGTTGTAGCCTGGTGGCTAGCTTTGTGTCATCAAACCTTCTCTCAGCAACACACTTAGTTGTAGCCTGGTGGCTAGCTTTGTGTCATCAAAACCTTCTCAGCAACACACTTAGTTGTAGCCTGGTGGCTAGCTTTGTGTCATCAAAACCTTCTCAGCAACACACTTAGTTGTAGCCTGGTGGCTAGCTTTGTGTCATGGCTTCTCAGCAACACACTTAGTTGTAGCCTGGTGGCTAGCTTTGTGTCATCAAAACCTTCTCAGCAACACACTTAGTTGTAGCCTGGTGGCTAGCTTTGTGTCATCAAAACCTTCTCTCAACAACACACTTAGTTGTAGCCTGGTGGCTAGCTTTGTGTCATCATCAAAACCTTCTCAGCAACACACTTAGTTGTAGCCTGGTGGCTAGCTTTGTGTGAATCATCAAAACCTTCTCAGCAACACACTTAGTTGTAGCCTGGTGGCTAGCTTTGTGTCATCAAAACCTTCTCAGCAACACACTTAGTTGTAGCCTGGTGGCTAGCTTTGTGTCATCAAAACCTTCTCAGCAACACACTTAGTTGTAGCCTGGTGGCTAGCTTTGTCATCAAAACTTCTCAGCAACACACTTAGTTGTAGCCTGGTGGCAGCTTTGTGTCATCAAAACCTTCTCAGCAACACACTTAGTTGTAGCCTGGTGGCTAGCTTTTGTGTCATCAAAACTTCTCAGCAACACACTTAGTTGTAGCCTGGTGGCTAGCTTTGTGTCATCATCAAAACCTTCTCAGCAACACTTAGTTGTAGCCTGGTGGCTAGCTTTGTGTCATCAAATCAAAACCTAGCCTGGTGGCTAGCAACACATCAAAACCTTCTCAGCAAGCCTTAGTTGTAGCCTGGTGGCTAGCTTTGTGTCATCAAAACCTTCTCTCAGCAACACACTTAGTTGTAGCCTGGTGGCTAGCTTTGTCATCATCAAAACCTTCTCAGCAACACACTTAGTTGTAGCCTGGTGGCTAGCTTTGTGTCATCAAAACCTTCTCAGCAACACACACTTAGTTGTAGCCTGGTGGCTAGCTTTGTGTCATCAAAACCTTCTCAGCAACACACTTAGTTGTAGCCTGGTGGCTAGCTTTCAACATCAAAACCTTCTCAGCAACACACTTAGTTGTAGCCTGGTGGCTAGCTTTGTGTCATCAAAACCTTCTCAGCAACACACTTAGTTGTAGCCTGGTGGCTAGCTTTGTGTCATCAAAACCTTCTCAGCAACACACTTAGTTGTAGCCTGGTGGCTAGCTTTGTGTCATCAAAACCTTCTCAACAACACACTTAGTTGTAGCCTGGTGGCTAGCTTTGTGATCATCAAACCTTCTCTCAACACACTTAGTTGTAGCCTGGTGGCTAGCTTTGTGTCATCAAAACCTTCTCAGCAACACACTTAGTTGTAGCCTGGTGGCTAGCTTTGTGTCATCAAAACCTTCTCAGCAACACACTTAGTTGTAGCCTGGTGGCTAGCTTGTGTCATCAAAACCTTCTCAGCAACACACTTAGTTGTAGCCTGGTGGCTAGCTTTGTGTCATCAAAACCTTCTCAGCAACACACTTAGTTGTAGCCTGGTGGCTAGCTTTGTGTCATCAAAAAAACCTTCTCAACAACACACTTAGTTGTAGCCTGGTGGCTAGCTTTGTCATCAAAACCTTCTCAGCAACACACTTAGTTGTAGCTGGTGGCTAGCTTTGTGTCATCAAAACCTTCTCAGCAACACACTTAGTTGTAGCCTGGTGGCTAGCTTTGTGTCATCAAAACCTTCTCAGCAACACACTTAGTTGTAGCCTGGTGGCTAGCTTTGTGACATCAAAACCTTCTCAGCAACACACTTAGTTGTAGCCTAGCCTGGTGGCTAGCTTTGTGTCATCAAAACCTTCTCAGCAACACACTTAGTTGTAGCCTGGTGGCTAGCTTTTGTCATCAAAACCTTCTCAGCAACACACTTAGTTGTAGCCTGGTGGCTAGCTTTGTGTCATCAAAACCTTCTCAGCAACACACTTAGTTGTAGCCTGGTGGCTAGCTTTGTGACATCAAAACCTTCTCAGCAACACACTTAGTTGTAGCCTGGTGGCTAGCTTTGTGTCATCAAAACCTTCTCAGCAACACACTTAGTTGTAGCCTGGTGGCTAGCTTTGTATCATCAAAACCTTCTCAGCAACACACTTAGTTGTAGCCTGGTGGCTAGCTTTGTGACATCAAAACCTTCTCAGCAACACACTTAGTTGTAGCCTGGTGGCTAGCTTTGTGACATCAAAACCTTCTCAGCAACACACTTAGTTGTAGCCTGGTGGCTAGCTTTGTGTCATCAAAACCTTCTCAGCAACACACTTAGTTGTAGCCTGGTGGCTAGCTTTGTGACATCAAAACCTTCTCAGCAACACACTTAGTTGTAGCCTGGTGGCTAGCTTTGTGTCATCAAAACCTTCTCTAGCAACACACTTAGTTGTAGCCTGGTGGCTAGCTTTGTGTCATCAAAACCTTCTCAGCAACACACTTAGTTGTAGCCTGGTGGCTAGCTTTGTGTCATCAAAACCTTCTCAGCAACACACTTAGTTGTAGCCTGGTGGCTAGCTTTGTGTCATCAAAACTTCTCTCAACAACACTTAGTTGTAGCCTGGTGGCTAGCTTTGTGTCATCAAAACCTTCTCAGCAACACACTTAGTTGTAGCCTGGTGGCTAGCTTTGTGTCATCAAAACCTTCTCAGCAAACACACACTTAGTTGTAGCCTGGTGGCTAGCTTTGTGACATCAAAACCTTCTCAGCAACGCACTTAGTTGTAGCCTGGTGGCTAGCTTTGTGTCATCAAAACCTTCTCAACAACACACTTAGTTGTAGCCTGGTGGCTAGCTTTGTGTCATCAAAACCTTCTCAGCAACACACTTAGTTGTAGCCTGGTGGCTAGCTTTGTGTCATCAAAACCTTCTCAGCAACACACTTAGTTGTAGCCTGGTGGCTAGCTTTTGTGTCATCAAAACCTTCTCAGCAACACACTTAGTTGTAGCCTGGTGGCTAGCTTTGTGTGTCATCAAAACCTTCTCAGCAACACACTTAGTTGTAGCCTGGTGGCTAGCTTTGTGTCATCAAAACCTTCTCAGCAACACACTTAGTTGTAGCCTGGTGGCTAGCTTTGTGTCATCAAAACCTTCTCAGCAACACACTTAGTTGTAGCCTTGTAGCCTTGTGGCTCTCAGCAAGCTCTTGTAAGCCATCTTTGTTGTCAAAACCTTGGTGGCTAGCTTAGTTGTAGCCATACTTTGTCATCAAAACCTTCTCAGCAACACACTTAGTTGTAGCCTGGTGGCTAGCTTTGTGTCATCAAAACCTTCTCAGCAACACACTTAGTTGTAGCCTGGTGGCTAGCTTTGTGTCATCAAAACCTTCTCAGCAACACACTTAGTTGTAGCCTGGTGGCTAGCTTTGTGACATCAAAACCTTCTCACAACACACTTAGTGTAGCCTGGTGGCTAGCTTTGTGTCATCAAAACCTTCTCAGCAACACACTTAGTTGTAGCCTGGTGGCTAGCTTTGTGTCATCAAAACCTTCTCAACAACACACTTAGTTGTAGCCTGGTGGCTAGCTTTGTGTCATCAAACCTTCTCAGCAACACACTTAGTTGTAGCCTGGTGGCTAGCTTTGTGTCATCAAAACCTTCTCAGCAACACACTTAGTTGTAGCCTGGTGGTGGCTAGCTTTGTGTCATCAAAACCTTCTCAGCAACACACTTAGTTGTAGCCTGGTGGCTAGCTTTGTGTCATCAAAACCTTCTCAGCAACACACTTAGTTGGTAGCCTGGTGGCTAGCTTGTGTGTCATCAAAACCTTCTCAGCAACACACTTAGTTGTAGCCTGGTGGCTAGCTTTGTGTCATCAAAACCTTCTCAGCAACACACTTAGTTGTAGCCTGGTGGCTAGCTTTGTGTCATCAAAACCTTCTCAGCAACACACTTAGTTGTAGCCTGGTGGCTAGCTTTGTGTCATCAAAACCTTCTCAGCAACACACTTAGTTGTAGCCTGGTGGCTAGCTTTGTGTCATCAAAACCTTCAACAAACACTTAGTTGTAGCCTGGTGGCTAGCTTTGTGTCATCAAAACCTTCTCAGCAACACACTTAGTTGTAGCCTGGTGGCTAGCTTTTTGTCATCATCAAACCTTCTCAGCAACACACTTAGTTGTAGCCTGGTGGCTAGCTTTGTGTCATCAAAACCTTCTCAGCAACACACTTAGTTGTAGCCTGGTGCTAGCTTTGTGTCATCAAAACCTTCTCAGCAACACACTTAGTTGTAGCCTGGTGGCTAGCTTTGTGTCATCAAAACCTTCTCTCACAACACTTAGTTGTAGCCTGGTGGCTAGCTTTGTGTCATCAAAACCTTCTCTCAACACACACTTAGTTGTAGCCTGGTGGCTAGCTTTGTGTGTCATCAAAACCTTCTCAGCAACACACTTAGTTAGCCTGGTGTAGCCTGGTGGCTCAGCAACACACTTAGTTGTAGCCTCAAAGCTTTTCATCAAAACCTTCTCAGCAACACACTTAGTTGTAGCCTGGTGGCTAGCTTTGTGTCATCAAAACCTTCTCAGCAACACACTTAGTTGTAGCCTGGTGGCTAGCTTTGTGTCATCAAAACCTTCTCAGCAACACACTTAGTTGTAGCCTGGTGGCTAGCTTTGTGTCATCAAAACCTTCTCAACAACACACTTAGTTGTAGCCTGGTGGCTAGCTTTGTGACATCAAAACCTTCTCAGCAACACACTTAGTTGTAGCCTGGTGGCTAGCTTTGTGATCATCAAAACCTTCTCAGCACAACACTTAGTTGTAGCCTGGTGGCTAGCTTTGTGTCATCAAAACCTTCTCAGCAACACACTTAGTTGTAGCCTGGTGGCTAGCTTTGTGTCATCAAAACCTTCTCAGCAACACTTAGTTGTAGCCTGGTGGCTAGCTTTGTGTCATCAAAACCTTCTCTCAACAACACACTTAGTTGTAGCCTGGTGGCTAGCTTTGTGACATCAAAACCTTCTCAGCAACACACTTAGTTGTAGCCTGGTGGCTAGCTTTGTGTCATCAAAACCTTCTCAGCAACACACTTAGTTGTAGCCTGGTGGCTAGCTTTGTGTCATCAAAACCTTCTCAGCAACACACACTTAGTTGTAGCCTGGTGGCTAGCTTTGTGTCATCAAAACCTTCTCAGCAACACACTTAGTTGTAGCCTGGTGGCTAGCTTTGTGTCATCAAAACCTTCTCAGCAACACACTTAGTTGTAGCCTGGTGGCTAGCTTTGTGTCATCAAAACCTTCATCAACACACTTAGTTGTAGCCTGGTGGCTAGCTTTGTCATCAAAACCTTCTCAGCAACACACTAGTTGTAGCCTGGTGGCTAGCTTTTGTGTCATCAAAACCTTCTCAGCAACACACTTAGTTGTAGCCTGGTGGCTAGCTTTGTGACATCAAAACCTTCTCAGCAACACACTTAGTTGTAGCCTGGTGGCTAGCTTTGTGTCATCAAAACCTTCTCAGCAACACACTTAGTTGTAGCCTGGTGGCTAGCTTTGTGTCATCAAAACCTTCTCAGCAACACACTTAGTTGTAGCCTGGTGGCTAGCTTTGTGACATCAAAACCTTCTCAGCAACACACTTAGTTGTAGCCTGGTGGCTAGCTTTGTGTCATCAAAACCTTCTCAGCAACACACTTAGTTGTAGCCTGGTGGCTAGCTTTGTGTCATCAAAACCTTCTCAGCAACACACTTAGTTGTAGCCTGGTGGCTAGCTTTGTGTCATCAAAACCTTCTCAGCAACACACTTAGTTGTAGCCTGGTGGCTAGCTTTGTGTCATCAAAACCTTCTCAGCAACACACTTAGTTGTAGCCTGGTGGCTAGCTTTGTGTCATCAAAACCTTCTCAGCAACACACTTAGTTGTAGCCTGGTGGCTAGCTTTGTGTCATCAAAACCTTCTCAGCAACACACTTAGTTGTAGCCTGGTGGCTAGCTTTGTGACATCAAAACCTTCTCAGCAACACACTTAGTTGTAGCCTGGTGGCTAGCTTTGTGTCATCAAAACCTTCTCAGCAACACACTTAGTTGTAGCCTGGTGGCTAGCTTTGTGTCATCAAAACCTTCTCAGCAACACACTTAGTTGTAGCCTGGTGGCTAGCTTTGTGTCATCAAAACCTTCTCAGCAACACACTTAGTTGTAGCCTGGTGGCTAGCTTTGTGTCATCAAAACCTTCTCAGCAACACACTTAGTTGTAGCCTGGTGGCTAGCTTTTGTGATCATCAAAACCTTCTCAGCAACACTTAGTTGTAGCCTGGTGGCTAGCTTTGTGTCATCAAAACCTTCTCAGCAACACACACTTAGTTGTAGCCTGGTGGCTAGCTTTTTGTGTCATCAAAACCTTCTCAGCAACACACTTAGTTGTAGCCTGGTGGCTAGCTTTGTGTCATCAAAACCTTCTCAGCAACACACTTAGTGTGTAGCCTGGTGCTAGCTTTGTGTCATCAAAACCTTCTCTCAGCAACACACTTAGTTGTAGCCTGGTGGCTAGCTTTGTGTCATCAAAACCTTCTCAGCAACACACTTAGTTGTAGCCTGGTGGCTAGCTTTGTGTCATCAAAACCTTCTCAGCAACACACTTAGTTGTAGCCTGGTGGCTAGCTTTGTCATCAAAACCTTCTCAGCAACACACTTAGTTGTAGCCTGGTGGCTAGCTTTGTGTCATCAAAACCTTCTCAGCAACACACTTAGTTGTAGCCTGGTGGCTAGCTTTGTGTCATCAAAACCTTCTCAGCAACACACTTAGTTGTAGCCTGGTGGCTAGCTTTGTGACATCAAAACCTTCTCAACAACACACTTAGTTGTAGCCTGGTGGCTAGCTTTGTGTCATCAAAACCTTCTCAGCAACACACTTAGTTGTAGCCTGGTGGCTAGCTTTGTGTCATCAAAACCTTCTCAGCAACACACTTAGTTGTAGCCTGGTGGCTAGCTTTGTGACATCAAAACCTTCTCAGCAACACACTTAGTTGTAGCCTGGTGGCTAGCTTTGTGACATCAAAACCTTCTCAGCAACACACTTAGTTGTAGCCTGGTGGCTAGCTTTGTGACATCAAAACCTTCTCAGCAACACACTTAGTTGTAGCCTGGTGGCTAGCTTTGTGTCATCAAAACCTTCTCAGCAACACACTTAGTTGTAGCCTGGTGGCTAGCTTTGTGTCATCAAAACCTTCTCAGCAACACACTTAGTTGTAGCCTGGTGGCTAGCTTTGTGTCATCAAAACCTTCTCAGCAACACACTTAGTTGTAGCCTGGTGGCTAGCTTTGTGTCATCAAAACCTTCTCAGCAACACACTTAGTTGTAGCCTGGTGTGGCTAGCTTTGTGACATCAAAACCTTCTCTCAACACACTTAGTTGTAGCCTGGTGGCTAGCTTTGTGACATCAAAACCTTCTCTCAGCAACACACTTAGTTGTAGCCTGGTGGCTAGCTTTGTGTCATCAAAAAACCTCAACAAATACACTTAGTTGTAGCCTGGTGGCTAGCTTTGTGTCATCAAAACCTTCTCAGCAACACACTTAGTTGTAGCCTGGTGGCTAGCTTTGTGTCATCAAAACCTTCTCAGCAACACACTTAGTTGTAGCCTGGTGGCTAGCTTTGTGTCATCAAAACCTTCTCAGCAACACACTTAGTTGTAGCCTGGTGGCTAGCTTTGTGTCATCAAAACCTTCTCAACAACACACTTAGTTGTAGCCTGGTGGCTAGCTTTGTATCATCAAAACCTTCTCAGCAACACACTTAGTTGTAGCCTGGTGGCTAGCTTTGTGTCATCAAAACCTTCTCAGCAACACACTTAGTTGTAGCCTGGTGGCTAGCTTTGTGTCATCAAAACCTTCTCAGCAACACACTTAGTTGTAGCCTGGTGGCTAGCTTTGTGTCATCAAAACCTTCTCAACAACACACTTAGTTGTAGCCTGGTGGCTAGCTTTGTCATCAAAACCTTCTCAGCAACACACTTAGTTGTAGCCTGGTGGCTAGCTTTGTGTCATCAAAACCTTCTCAGCAACACACTTAGTTGTAGCCTGGTGGCTAGCTTTGTGTCATCAAAACCTTCTCAACAACACACTTAGTTTGTAGCCTGGTGGCTAGCTTTGTGTCACATCAAGCTTTGTAGTTGTAGCCTGGTGGCTATCAAAACCTTCTCAGCAACACACTTAGTTGTAGCCTGGTGGCTAGCTTTGTGTCATCAAAACCTTCTCAGCAACACACTTAGTTGTAGCCTGGTGGCTAGCTTTGTGTCATCAAAACCTTCTCACAACACACTTAGTTGTAGCCTGGTGGCTAGCTTTGTGTCATCAAAACCTTCTCAGCAACACACTTAGTTGTAGCCTGGTGGCTAGCTTTGTGTCATCAAAACCTTCTCAGCAACACACTTAGTTTAGTTGTAGCCTGGTGGCTAGCTTTGTGTCATCAAAACCTTCTCAGCAAACACACTTAGTTGTAGCCTGGTGGCTAGCTTTGTGTCATCAAAACCTTCTCAACAACACACTTAGTTGTAGCCTGGTGGCTAGCTTTGTGTCATCAAAACCTTCTCAGCAACACACTTAGTTGTAGCCTGGTGGCTAGCTTTGTGTCATCAAAACCTTCTCAGCAACACACTTAGTTGTAGCCTGGTGGCTAGCTTTGTGTCATCAAAACCTTCTCAACCACACTTAGTTGTAGCCTGGTGGCTAGCTTTGTGTCATCAAAACCTTCTCAGCAACACACTTAGTTGTAGCCTGGTGGCTAGCTTGTGTCATCAAAACCTTCTCAAGCAACACACTTAGTTGTAGCCTGTGGCTAGCTTTGTGACATCAAAACCTTCTCAGCAACAACACACTTAGTTGTAGCCTGGTGGCTAGCTTTGTGTCATCAAAACCTTCTCTCACAACACACTTAGTTGTAGCCTGGTGGCTAGCTTTGTGTCATCAAAACCTTCTCAGCAACACACTTAGTTGTAGCCTGGTGGCTAGCTTTGTGTCATCAAAAACCTTCTCAGCAACACACTTAGTTGTAGCCTGGTGGCTAGCTTTGTGTCATCAAAACCTTCTCAGCAACACACTTAGTTGTAGCCTGGTGGCTAGCTTTGTGTCATCAAAACCTTCTCAGCAACACACTTAGTTGTAGCCTGGTGGCTAGCTTTGTGTCATCAAAACCTTCTCAGCAACACACTTAGTTGTAGCCTGGTGGCTAGCTTTGTGACATCAAAACCTTCTCAGCAACAACACTTAGTTGTAGCCTGGTGGCTAGCTTTGTGACATCAAAACCTTCTCAGCAACACACTTAGTTGTAGCCTGGTGG